>PVKS010005071.1:0-66689 GCA_004027875.1 Aplodontia rufa | reverse complement strand
CAGGGGGGACAATACAGCCCCCCAACAGTATGTCATTCTCAAGGTATAAACAGATTATATAATAGCTATAAAATAGACTGATGAAATATATAATTTGGAAACTGAGGATGAAAGTGATATCAGCTCCCCCAAATATAGTTTCAAAAAATGCCACAACCTTCTCATGGCCTATGTGTTCTGTGAATTTCCCACTTCCTTCAACTAAACTTAGTCTACTGTTCTATACTGGCCCAATAGCACCATGCTAATATACTGCAGGTTTGGAAAATTCTAATGATATGAATTATAAAACCTCTGACTTTCTGAGATTTAATGCTTGCCTCTTCCACATTGCAACCATGGAATAAGAGGTAGATTCTGTTTCTTATTTCCCTCAGATTCAAATATCAGATAAAAACAAATTTTTATCTTGTGGGCTAATTATGATTATGATTTATTTCAATATCTAAACATTGTTTGCCACAAGTTAGCAATACATGCTTTTAAAGTTTAAAAGTTAATATTCTAGAAAACATATCATATTAAAACACTTTCTGTTATGTAAAGATCAAATTCATTCCCTTTTTATGTATCATAACACTCTACATTTTTTCTTTCATACAATTTTGTTGTTGTTCTTAAAAATGTTTACTATTTACTTCTCAATATGGTGTAAACTCCATAATGGTAGGGTCCTTGTTTATCTTGTTACCTGTTCATTACCTAATACTTAAAAGAGTATATGACACATGTTCACTGATATTTTTAAATGGATGATTTATGAAATGATTCATGTTTCAGATTATCTCTAATATATAGATGATACTCAGTAGCTACTCCATATTTGCTAAATTGAATTGAATAATTTCTACTCCAGGCTACTCAGGCAAAATATCAGAATATTACCAATTGTTGTCTTGTGCACCATATAATATACCAGCTACAATCATGAATATAATTAAGCAATGAATAACACTGGAAGAAAAGATGCCTTCAGAGTGTGCTTATGGAGTATTTTCTTGAACACCCATGTTCCCTTCAATCTGTCACTTCAAAATTTCTGAAGTGTAGTTACTGACTTTCCAATATGAACACTACAGGAGAAGAGTTCTGTTCAATTTGCTAGTCTTAGTCATTCTATATTTCTAGAGTTTCCCATGCAATAGATGACAAATTGTTTGTGTAAACTTTTAGATGTTGCAGAAAAATAGATTATCTATGCATTTACATGTATGTTTATAGTGGAATATATTTCCAAAAGCAGTTGTTATATTTTTTTAAACTAACATACAGTATATTTGACTTTTTTGTTGTATAGTTCTATGAATTTAAAATATATATATAGGTTTATTTAACCATTATCATAATTAGTATTCAGTATAATTTTATCATTACAAATTGTTACCTCACGCTGCCTACCTGTAGTTAATCCTCCCTCTACAACCCCTGAAACCACTGATTATGTCATTGCAATTTTTGTCTTTTTAAGAATTCAACATAAGGTGCATCTTTTGTGTCTGACTTGATTCAATTAAAATAGTACCTCTATGATTCATAAAAGTTTTTGCATGTGTTCACACTTCCTTATTATTTTAATGCTGAGAACTATTGCATTGAGTGAATTTGCCCCTCTTTATTTATTCTCCCATTGAAGGAAAGAAATTGATTCCACTTTGAGTGATTATGAACAAATAGTTATAAGAACTACTATTCACTGAGTGTTCTAACTGAAGGAATATGGTGACAAGGGCACAAATATTGAATCCTCATTAAGCTTAAAGTCAATTAAGCTAATTGTGATTTAAAAATGAAAGAAAAAGGCTTTAAGGTTTGTGTGGCTTACTGCGTCCTTCAGATGTCTGATTTTATTGTCATATTTGGAAGACTCTAACGAAAGGTTCAATTGAGACTCACAGTTCTATAACTATATCCTACTCAAACACACAGTGAAGGCTGCATTTTTAGAATCATGAAGAGAGGGAATTTTATTTTTATGTTTGTTTTTAGTTGATAGTAATTTTTCAGAACTGCAAAGGCAAGACCAGGCAACATATACTTTTTTTAAGTCCTCATAAATAAGTCTGATGAATATGGAAGTCAAAATTAATTGCTCTAAATTTTTGAAATAGAAACCCTAAGTAATGCTGATTTAAATGTCACTTTAAAGATATTAGTATAATTTTAAATAAATTATATAAATGAATGGCTTCACTAGTTAATATTAACTACTAGTATATCATCTCATCTTAATCTAAAAGTAAATTCTTTCCATCTTCTAAGGTCTTCTTCAATCACTTTCTTTAGTGTTCTCTATTTTTCATTGTAGATATTGTTCACCTCTTTTGATAGACTGATTCCCAAGTATTTGGTTTTACTGAAGCTATTGTCACTAGGATTATTTTCCTAATTTCTTTTTCAGCAGATTCATCATAGAGTATAGGAATGTGATTGATTTGTTGATTATGATTCGTATCTTGCTTCTTTTCTGAATTCAGTTATGAGCTCCAGAAGTCTTATGGTGGAGTTTTTGGGTCTTATAAATACAGGATCAAGTCATCAACAAGCAAAGCTAATTTGAGCTTTTTAAGTACTTGCATTCCTTTAACTTCCTCCTCTTGCTTAATTCCTCTGGATAGTGTTACTGTGTTGAATAGGAGTGTTGAAAACACCCTTGTCTTGTTCCTGCTTTTAGAGGAAATGCTTTTCCATTTTTCTCCATTCAGAATAATTTTTGCCTTGGGTGTATCATGTATCGCATTACAGTGTTGAGGAATATTTCCTGTATCTCTATTTTTTCTGGTGTCTTAAACATGAATGAGTGTTGTATGTTGTCTAACACTTTCTTCTTTATCTAGTGATAATCATATGGTTCTTGTTTTTATGTCTATTTGTGTGGTAGATTATATTTATTGATTTTCTTATGTTGAACCAACATTACATTACACTCAAGGAATGAAACCCACTTGATCGTGGTGCTATGTTTTTTAATGTGGTTTTGCATGTGGTTTGTCAATATTTTTTAAAGCACTTTTGTGTCTATGTTCATCATGGGTATTAGTCTGAAATTTTCTTTCCTTGATATCGCTTTCTTTGTCTGGTTTGGTATCAGGGAGATACTGGCTATGTCAGTGAGTTTGTCAGGATTCCCTCTTTTTCTATTTTGTGGAATAATTTGAGGCTAATTGGTATTAGTTCTTTAAAGGTCTGGCAGAATTTGGCTGAAATTCAATCCAATCCTGGGCTTGCCATTGTCGGAAAGCTTTTGATAGATGCTTCAATTTCATTGCTTGAAATTGATCTTGTTATAGTGTTTTCTATGTTCTCATGATTCAATTTGTGTAGATTATATGCCTTTAGTAATTTGTCCATATCCTCAAGATTTTATAGTTTTTTTTGGAGTATAAATTTTAAAAATAGCTTCTTGTAATCCTCTGGACTTCAAGAGTGTCAGTGGTATTTCCCTTTTCATTTTGGATTTTTTACAATGAGAATTTTTTTTTGCTTTTTTATAATTTGGCTAAAGATGTACCAATTTTGTTTATTTTTTCAATAAAACAGCTTTTCATTTTGTTGATTGTTTACATTGTTTTTTAAATTTCAATTTCATTGATTTTGGCTCTGATTGTAATTATTTTGTGTGTTTTACTGATTTTGGTGTTGGCTTGTTCTTTTTCTGCAGTCATCAGATCTAATGGTAGGTTATTTATTTGATGTCTTTCTCTTCTTTTAAGTATTAACTCAATGTTATGAACTTTCATCTAAGAATTGCCAGAAATTTTCACATATTGCCTCACTATTCTCATTTACTTCTAAGTATTTTTGTATTTCTCCCCTGATTTTTTCTACTATCTGATGGATATAAAAAGTTAAAAAAATCACTCCTTGGAGCCAGACAGCAAACCCCATACTCATTGTTTCAAAATCTACTGACATGTGGTGTTATTAGAATCTATTAATGTCAGGCTCTTATCAGAAAAATAACACCCTACCAAAACTCCTATTTTAACCTGAAAACTTGAACATTGGCCCCCTCCACCTCATTTCCTATATATCTACCCCAGGCTGTAAGTGGCAGGTAGATCCCAGACTCTACTGGCCCACTGCAAGTTTCTCCTGAATAAACCTATTTTTACTGTTGAGCCACCAGTCTCCTCTCTTTATTTCCTTCATTTCACCTCTTAAGTCATGTGCTGAAACCCCAGATGGAAAGACCGAACTCTTATGCTCCCTCCCTTCTTCCTCTTTCCCATTCTGCCTCACTCTTTACTTCCCCTTTGTACAAGATTTGAGATTCAGAACACCCTTCAATTTCACTACAACTAAACACCGTTTCATGACGTGAAATCAACCCTTTCCCATGGCAAGATTTTTGAAGCCTTATTGATAACATGAATAAAGCAAGATCTTCTCTGAGTCCTTTTTGGTGTCCCTTGGAAAACTTATTCTTGTCTCTCCCCTCTTTCCTTCTGGCTAGACCTCCAGATCACAGACCTATTCTCCATTTTGTTCCCATATCCAACATCAATCATACTGATCATCTCACCAGAGAAATAAGTCTCTGGGGTCTCTTGCAGAGGTGTACTGCTAGAGACTCTATTTCCAGACCCTGGGGGTCTTCACCTTGGAATTCAGGTTGGGGATGCATACTTACTCCCAGGTGATATGGCTCTGCCACAGGATGGCAAGGAGTAAAGAGGATGCTATGCTTTGTCCTGTCACCTCCAAAACACCTCTCCCTTACTCAGTGGCCCAAATTTGGAATTCAGGGCTTTTGATCCAAAAATACTACAATAAAATGGCAAATGGTCTGAACTGGTAATGGTGTTCCAAGGTTCTCACTAAAGGTAGATCCTCTGGGGCATCCGTTGACCTCAACTAGGTCTCTCCCTCTAGTAGATCTAGTAAGGACAATAGCTTGACATACCCACCACTTTCCAAAACCTATTGGGTGAATGACTTCCTCTCACTCTTTTGGATTCCTGGATTTCTCTCCACTGGAGTCCTTGGGAGCCCTCCTCAATCCATCTTGTCCATCATGGGCCAGATCCCACCAACACTTCCATAAGATACCTCCTTGGGGTGCCTTCCCAAACATGCAGACCCTGGGTCTACAAGATACATTCAAATCTGAAAGACTGATGCTTCAAGCTGGATAATAACAGTTGTTTGCCTAAGAATAGCAAATTCGACTTAAAATTTCACAAAGATCTTTAAAAACTCTACACTGTAATGTCAAATGGTCCAGGGTTCCCTATGTCCGGGCCTCTACTCCAGGCCTGGTACCTCTACTCCAAACCTTCTCTCTGGCCAAACTGCTCAACTTTTCACATTCTTCTCTTCAAAGAAAAACCTCTTGAGGCATCACTCTTTTGAGACCCCTTTGTCTTTGGGGGTTCTACTTCCTTTCCATTTACACTAAATCCTGTTAATGTGGTCTTTCTGATCCTGTGTCCATGGATTTCATTCCTAAAATTTACAAAACAAAACCCACCCATCCATGCTCTGTGTTACATTTACAGGGATTCCCCTGATATCTTCAGAAGGATAAGTGAAATGGAAAATTGTTCTATCACTTTTTTTTCCAGGAGTTCTCTATTCCATTCTCTATCAAAAATACCAGGATCTTGTCAGCCGCCTGATTGCCAGGCTCAAGACTCAGGGGAAAGGCTTTGCTGGAGTGAAACTTGTCAATTACTCACTGCCTTAGCAGAGATAATGTTACTCTGATCTTGCTTCAGTTTTTTCATGGTAGTCCATTCAATCAAGAAACACCCTAATTCTTTGGCCAGGGCTAATCCCTGGTATGAATGCAAGGTCTCTAGAGATGACTGAAAGCCATTCAATCACATACAGATGTTCCATCTCCATTTTCATCTCTTGTCATGGCTTCTGGCCTGATGGTAGAGGGAGGTCCTCACTTGGCAGCTCCTTGGATAACAGCCTGAGATAGTTCTTAGAGTTATCTAAGAACTCCTAAGGCAGAGTCCTACCCTTCAACCTATCTGAGAGTAAGTAGCTCATTTCTCTTTCTGTATCTTGTAGCAACCTCTTCTAATGGTAGGGCCAGACAGATGTGAATGGTGGGAACACTGGGATGTGAAAATAATTTTATCAAGTGGGCCCACTATGCTGACCTCACATGCTTTCTTTTCCAGAAAGCAATTTACCTGCAAGGGAGCCTGCCTGATCTATCTCACATTCCTCAGCAAATTACCTGTTATCTGCAGAGAAAATCCAGGGCCAAAATGGTGTTAGTAGTAGGAACTCAAGTTACCCTGAAAGAGAAGACTTTTGAGAGAATATCCTGAAACTTAGGGAGATAAGGGCAATCCCTCCTGACCAGAATCCAATTGGAATCAGTCAGCATGGGCCCAAGTGACCTAGAGTTGCCATGTCAGTAAGGACTTGAAAGTCAGATATCATCTTGCTGTCAGTCAAAACTCAAGGTGGACCTAGGCAGGACTCTGTAAACTTCTCTGGGGTTCCCAGTGAAACTGAAAGTGCAGGAGAGGCAATAATTGAATATCTTTTGCTTATCTCAAGAAACGCTATTTGAGTCTTGTGTTTTTATATAAACTGTTGGTACATGGTAAAAGGAGTTTAAGATTGCTTTGTTTCTGGATCTTCATCTAAAGCAAGATTACTGAAAGTTAAAATCCAGTCAGTTATAATTCTATATACAAAGATTACAGAAGGTTTCAACTGTGTTTCAATTAAAGTACTATAAATAGCATAAAGTATTTGATCTTATTAAGAGGGGTAATTGAATTGTCAGTCACTTTATAAGGATTGTGTCAGAATGCAGATTTAAGAAAGGGTTAGCAGGTAGGAAAGAGATATAAAAGGTTATAGGTATGGAAATTAGAGTGAAAGAAATGTTTCTGGATGAAAAAACATAGAGTATTAAAGTAAGTTGCTGAAGGTTTGTGGAGGATAAATCTCAAAAGTCTGTGTGTGATTAAGTTTAATATAATCAGCACAATCAGTTAGTTATTTAAAATTCCTCTTAATGTCAAATAAGTTTTCAAGCTCTTTCTAAATTTTATATAAACATTTATAAAATGAAAGGTTATGTAGGTTTACAGGCAAAGTAACCAATAAGTGCTCTCTTTTGTATATTGTATCTGACATAGAAAGCCACACTGCCATTTGAATGCCTGGCTTATATCTCTTTGCTTTGACTAAGTCTTTTTCTGACCATTAACACTGTTTCCTACATGCATATTCAAATAGACTCAGGAAATAACACATGAGAAATTTATAGGATGATACTTTTAGGAGACAAAAATCATCTTCAGAAATAAAATGATTAATATTTGTCAGGAGCCCTGTCTCACCTGAGTTAAGACTCAGCCTCTCACCTTATGGTTCCAAAGCAGTCTAGATTTAAGTTTACTTAAAGTTGAGTTCAAAAGATAGATTTTTGTTGTAAACATTAATCTCAAAATAAACAGGGTATACACAAATTATATTTCTTGGTTCACAGTGATCAACTATTATTATGTTACTACTCTTGTTAATTCCATTTTGTATTTTCCTTGTAAAATGTTAAAAATGTTGCCTATTAGAGTTTTGCAGGAGTACTACTTCTAACAGAAAAAATCTGAGTGAAGACACACCATCACCTACAGAATAGATAAGATATAATACTAACTTCAAATACTATTATTGATCCTAACTAAACAAAATGAGTAACTTTAAAACTATATCCATTAAAATTAAAGCACAGTACTCCCACTTTAAGACTGGTGACACTGGCCTGCTCAGTATTTAATACAAAAAACAGAATAACAAAGTTAAGTAGTTAAAGGGTTAAGGGAAAAGGCAGTATTTTTGCCCTTGCCTCTTTTAGTCAGCCAAAGCTCAGGGGACAATGGGATTTCTCTAAGCCAACTGGTTCACAGTATGCCAAGAGGATGGTCATTGGAAAAGGAAATATTCCTGTTGCTTCCAAGGTAAGTCACATGTGGTCAGCAAGGCTCTGACCCATCCTGGCAGATGGCATCACTGGTAGAGGAATACTAAAGGAGCCAAGAGATTCTCACTCATCCTTGAGAGTGGCCTCCTGAGGAATCTCAGCTGACTTAGAAATAGACAAAAAAATCAACTTTGACCAACTTGGCCTTAAACACCTGGGAGGAGAGATATAAACAAAGCATAGCCATACATGGGCCTTTTAAAGGAAAGATACTGATTCTTTTAATGTAACTCAAAAATGTATGCTTGTGTCAGTTCTCCCACAAGTAAATAAAACCAGGAAATTATAAAGAAAGGGTTACAGAAGACACTACAAGAGTCACAAGTTTGGTCTAAATTAGTTTGAGATCAACAAATTTCCCTAACCTCCTATATGGGTAAACTCAGTCTATTTTTCACTATTATGATTGTTTAGTTCTAATATTTAAAAATCCACCTTATAGAAATTAGTTGGCATTCTCCAACTCAAGTAAACACTAGTGCCATTATAAAATTAAATGTGTTCCTAGCAACTCTACTAAGGTTTCTAAAGCTGTAAATGGCCTCCACTCATAAGTAAATGACAAGTCAGATCAGATCACACTCTAAACTCTAATAAGTCACTATCTTCTCCGTCTTCAAAGACTGGTTGTACCACTGATTGTTTTGTATTAATTGATTGCAGAAAATAATGTTTTTTGCATTATTTATTGTTCTAGCATGATTCCTTCCCCATGTACACCACGTCCACTCACCTACCAACCTCCACCACCATGAACCTCTGGACTGCCCTGATGCACGAGATACCTAGAGTTCATTAAGTGCCAGGTGGTAATGGAAATAGGACCCACCAAGCAGATGCCTCCCAACTTCTATCCAGGCTCCCCAGACAGACACACTGGAGAGTTTTCCTGGCTGCAACAGCCCTCTGTCAGAACAAAGAAACCGTATGAATGTTTTCCCTTTTACCCTAAAGGCAATCAGGTACACCTTTAGTGGAGAATTGAGGCAAGAGATATATCATCTGTAGGCAGATAGAAAATGGGAACCTCAGAGAGCGGGATCCCACCACCCCAGACTAAAATTCTAGGCTAAAGCCTTTTTGTTTTTGGCTGCCTAAATGGAAGGCCCCACTCACATGCAGATTACAAACTCCTATTCCTGGCAGGAACACACTAACCAAATTCAATGCGTCCATTTATTTTAACACCCACCTTACCTCCCATATTTCTCTTTTTAAAATAAAATTATTAAAGAGTTGAAACATTGTAAATAATAATTGCATATAAAATAACAATATGTTATGCATATGTTCCTAAACCAGAATTACCTCCACATCATACATACCCCAGTGTCTTGGATCTTCCTCCCATATTCCTTTATCCTCTTATGTCAACCAGAAGTCTTTCCTTTTCCTCAAACATCTCCCAGTCAACTCTCTTCCCTGAGGTGTCAGCCACAGAGTGGGATATCTCCAAGCCCACTGTGGCCACCCACAGATTTCACTACAAGACCCTGCCTTTAGTTAAAGCAAGTTATCTCCTATCACCTTTCTGGGTGCTTCAATTATAGCTAGGGAATCTTTTTCCTAAGCAGAATTAATACTTATATCTGTTTACCCCCTAACTGGATAAAAATTTGATATCATCAACCTAACTAATTATATCCCTTTAGAATTTGGAATGATAGTTATGGAAAATTACAAGAAATCATTTACATAAGCCAGACAGCAAAATCTCTCTTCATGATTTCAAAACCTGCTGTCTTGTGCCCTTATCAGAGGATCCCCACTGTACTGAAAAATTCAGTTTAATCCCCACCATACTGAAAACTCAGTTTCATCCCCACCCTACTGAAAAACACAGTCTAACCAGGACAATTTCTTCTGTAACCCCCCTCCCACCTCATTCTCTCTTTATCTACCCAGGCTGTAAGGGGCAAGGTGGGTACCAGACTCCACTGCCCACCCTCCAGGTTTCTACCAAATAAACCTGTGCTACTATTGAGCCACCACTCTCCTCTATTTCTTTAATTCATTGTGTTCCTTTCCTTCCAATTATTATTATCACCATTGACAGATTTTCCAACTCTTTTTTAAGTGGGTGGGCTTAAGATGATGCCCACTCTCCCCACATGTTTCTCTCTCCCCACTCTCATCCATCTTTCGAGAGCAGGGGTTGGGACACTATGAGTTTGTTTTCTACTCTAGTAACCTTTCTTTCAGACTCTCCAGATTCTAGGTTATGCAACATCAAGTCTTAGACCATTTATTTTGTCGCCTCTTAATTTTGCTCTACCTTCAATGCCTGCCTCCAGTATTGTGGAAATTCAAGTGGGCAAGAATGGAAGCAAGCACTGAGAGGCTTAGGAGAACTCAGACATTATCTTCTAAGAAATGTAAACTATTTTCAAATTAATTTGAATGAATAGACTAAGTACTATACAAAAAAACAAATAAACCTCCTGTAACTGACTAGTGTCTAGTAGAAATCCAAATAAGAATAATTGCTATCTCTTATCGTGTGGCTTTGCTGAGTTCCTCTTATGAAGAGTTAGACAAATAGAAACCAGATTGTGATATGCTGAGGAATAAATGACAAATACCACAGTGGAGAAAATGAACATAGATGATTTTTCTACATGTTTGACAGTGAAAAGGACTGCAATGGGGATGCAGTTAAAAGGTCTGATGGAAATTAGAGAAGGAAAAATGTCTATAGAATATATGTGTATGAGAAGTTGATGTATTGATTCCTTAAAGGAGGTCTGTAGAGTTGAAATCTCCAAAAATGATTAGATTTGTATGATTTTCCTGATAAATTATTTTTACTTCTTTTCAACACGTTTGAAAGCCAAGTGTTAGGAAATCTTACAGGGAAGATATCAAAGCAATATCAAACCACCTTTCAGAATATCTAGCACAGGATATTCTAAGTAACAGTATGACTAGGACCTAGTACTATCTCAGGACTTCATGTGTTCTCTTACATGAGACAGTGGAATCATAGCAGCTCTACAGTTTTTTTCTTGTGCTCATTTCTGTTACAACATTTTCTAAAACAGATTCTTTAAGGTGGTACTTACTATCTTTTATTGATAAAACTAATCCCCAAATATTTGGAAATTTAAAAACAGAAACAAAACAAAATAACTTTCACACAACATTGAGGTTTAGTAAAAGTGGTTAGCAAAGAAGTTTTTCAGATCTTTGCACCAGTGAACATAGATCTTTATGTATTTATGGGCTAATGGTGCATATACTGATATCAGCAATTTTTGCCTTCTTCCTCTGTCTCTAGCTCTCCCACTGTTTCTTCCTGACTTCCTGTCTTCCTTTCCTCCAAAGAACAAGGCCTGGTATTCCTTTTGACTGTTCTAGCTCTCTTTTCACTAACACACTACCTAAATGGAAACTTGATTCAGATTCAAAAGGTATGAAAGTATTCTCAAATAGGAAATATTCAGCATATGCAATGTAAACAACATTGGATGTAATGTAGTTAGCAAATGCAAACCACCAACAATATTTAGTAGAGAAAATAAACCTTTGTTGTATTTTGCGATTTACAAACTTAAGCTTTCTTTTAGCAGAAAACAAAAATGTTTGTACACGATTGTACTATTTCACCTTCAATTTCAAATATGTTTGTTTTGTTTTGTTTTGGTACCAGGTATTAAACTCAGTATCGCTTATCCACTGAACCACATGTCCAGCCCTTTTTATTTTAAATTTTGAGACAGGGCCTTATAAAGTTGCTTGGGGCCTCACTAATTTTGCTGAGGCTGGCTTTGAGCTTGCCGTCTTCCTCCCTTAACCTCCCAAGCCATTGGGATTATAGGCATGTGCCACCATGCTTGTCTTTATCTTTTTAAAATCAACAATAAACCCCAAATCATTTTGATTAGAAACTCACAAAAAAAATTAACAATGTATGTGTACAAAAATGTGCATGTAAACTAAAGTTTAAATCAGAAAGGTCTTTAGATTTCAGTTCATGAAGACAATCTCATGTTCTTCTGTTTTCAATGATTACTGGTTAATTTTTCAAATATTCTTGCATTTACTATTTTCAAAGTTCCAAAACTGGCATTGAAGATAAATAAGCATAAAAATGATGCAATGAAACATAATGTCAGGAAGCAGACAGAACTGTGTAGAGTATGAACTTTTTATCTCTTGAGTAAGGTGGTTATTAAGTAATTAAACAAAGTCAGTATCTCTGATAATATCTTTCTGCATAGGAAAGACAGATCCAAAACTTCATCTATGTGTCCAAATTCTGAGTAAGTAGAATTTACTTTTCTGCAATGAAATAAGTAAATAAATTAGTTTCTTTTATGTATATGTTCAATAAATAAAGGTAGCAGAGACATTTTATGGTTAGAATATTTTAGACAATTTTGTAATAGATATTAAATATCAATGTTATGAATAAATTTTAAAATATGCCTGTTTTTCTAAGGAACATAATATTCTACAATAAACATATCCACATGCGTATTTCTTCACATATCATTTTAAAACATTTGAGCTTCAACGTCATAGATTTTATCAATTTCTTCCAGCTTTTTATTGTATGGTTATTAATTGCCTGTTGTACAAGCACATATACACACAGGCTATAATTCTACCCTCATACACACAACGTCTTTCTCTCTCTCACATGCACACACACACACACACACACACACACACATCCATCCATCAAACACATCTACATGCAGATGCACCTACATTTCTGCGCATAATGATTTTTGGAAGATTGAGAAGCAATGCAAATTTTCCATGAAAACATTTTATAGCATTATCAAAATGTGTAGGGCCAAAGTGATAGCAATGAGTTAACATGTGGCTAGGCAAGGTTGAAGGTCAGGGAATGCCCTGACCTGACTAATCTGCTGAAAGCAGCTGGTCTTGTCAAGGCAAGTGTTCTTGCTTGGGGCAGAAACGACTTCCAGAATTCCCTTTTTCTTAAACATTCCTTCCATATTAGTTACTTTTGTTCTGAATCCCCATGATGATGCATCTTTCCTTAAGCCACGAGTATACTTCTCCTTTTGTGGTCCTCAATCCTCAATAAAAGCTAGTAGAGAAAGAGATTAAAGGCCTCACTCTTTTGGTGTGCACCCCTGACTTCCCTGCTCTTTAAATCTAAACTTTGTGCCTGTGTCATTCTTTCCTTCACAGGTACTTGGGTCATAGCCAACACCAAAAGATTGTGTAAACCAATTTTTTTTCCAGAAAAACTTTTATATGGAGAAGAGTTTAAAAGATGTATCATTTTTATAGACACACATTGGATCAAAATACATTTAGATTTTCTGTGCTATTAATTCTTTTCCCAGTAATTTCTTAGGAAAAAGTCTCACATAATAGTTATTCCTGTATTGTACTCAGGAAAAGTCAAGTCCTTGACACAGTGCTAGTATGAGACAGCCAAAATGTTTAATACTTTAAGTCCTTCATGCCATTTCTTATCACACTGACAGGATAGCATTCTTCTTCTGGTCAGCTTACTTTTCCCGTTGCCTGCAACAACTAAGAATTCATAAATATTTAAAAGTTGTGAAAATAAACTCTCATTAAATCTCTGTTATGACTTAAGATATGAGGCTTTTTTTTCTTTTTTTTTTTTTCTTCCAGTAGGTTCTCTCAGGGACAATTCTGTGACCTTAAGTGTGACATAATACTTCAAAGGCATGTCCTTAACAAGTTCTTCTAAGAACACAGGAACAAAACTCATTCATGTCATTGCTTCATTCAGTTGACCACACAGGTCAATGAACTGCAGACATCAGTTCTACCATTTTGGCAGCAAGAGGAGAGATATGTATATTCAGAGTTTTCTGTTTCTTCGCTGACAAGCTGCCTGATAAAGTACTTGGAGTTAAGGATGTAGCAATTTAACACTTTACTGGAGATCTTCTTGAGACTAATAGTTACGTGGCAATAATTTTGTGTAGGCACTAGATCATTTCATATGATTTTCTGTGGTTCTATACAGTGTTTTGCAACATATCAGTTAGATATATCAGTACTGTGTATTTAGGATTTAAGGGAACTCTAATGAGGGCATAATATGGAAATTAGGATGAATTCTTGCTCCTTCTTACCCCCATAGGTTTTAATACCATGCCCTATAGTGTCTCAGGAAGGAGATCATTTTGTGATGGTATCACTATGTGAGTGAGGTGCTACTATTCTTTTGGCAACATTTATTTGGAGTTAGAAGAAGAAGGAACTGAATACTTAGAGTGTAGATGTATTGAGACCTTTAAAGCCCAAAGTTATTACAAATTTTTAGACTTAAAATGTTCATGGATATACTATACACATTTTAAATTCTTTTTTAAAATATTATTTATATTTTCATCTGGTCTTTGTTTCTCCAACACTTAGTTGTGTATGTGTTGCTAAGGTTCAAACATGGGTCCCTGAGCATGCAAAGCAAGGGCTCCAATCACTGAGCCACTGCTCCACCCCACAAATTTTAATTTCTTAGCAAGGAAATATCAGTTTTCACAAGCCACCAAAGCAGAAAGCTTCTGGAATCCTTTCATATTCTCAGAGTGGCCAAGGTCCCAGAGGGACCTTGAGGAGGGGTTATGCCCAAGCATGACTGGATCATTACTTGTTCTGACCTCTCAAGGAGCCACTGTGAGTGAATTTGAAACAACAGGTATGCAAAAGGGTTAGCGGCATGCAGCCGGGTTTTTGTCCATAAGTACTGTAAGCTCTTGGTGGTGACCTGTTGCTCTCCCAGCTAATCAGTGTGTTTGGTAGTTCGTGGTTGGTGGTTGTGGTCTTTGGATATGGATTTTTTAATTTGGGTGTTTTTGTTTTGCATTATTATTTTTTTTTTGTTTAAGCGTTGTTTTTATGTTCTTAACTGAAGCATGATTTACACATACATTGCATCCATGACACAGAATACAGTGTTAAAACTTCCTGGGAAATAACAGAGGACACTGCAGAGGAAGGATGTAGGTGAGAAGTGTATTGGTGCCCAGTAGTGTTCCTAAGGTCCTTACTACACCACAGAGGCTAATGCTCCTTTACCATCAAGTGGAGACATTGCCTTCAGAATGTGCCCTTGTGGATTAAATTCCCATCACCACCCTCATGTGGTTCCTTCTGTGTCTTCTCTTTCCTGGGGTGTCAATTGCTTGTTTTTGGCCTAATTTGGGAGAAGGAGGGAAATGTAAGGCTGGCACATGGTAAAAGTTCCTTGCTGAAGATTACCATATTGCATGCATCATGACAGCCATACCTTGCTGAGAAGCAGATGTGCCTCATTTCCCATGAGCAGTAGCTGAATTCCTCAGGCCGAGAACTACCTGGCTGTGTCACAGGGCTTCTTAAAGGCCTCCTCTTCACTAACTAGCCTGGGTTCTCAGGGTGCTTGCAATTTGCATTTGGAGTGCAAGGTCCCCCAGCTCCAGAAGCTTTCTGTAGTGTAATTTTCCTGTTTATCTTGGGCACTGGTCCATTTGGATGTTGGACAGAATACCTTGTGAACAGCTTTGGTGTTAGGAGTGAGGTGGACTATATCAGGGAGCTGGTCCTCTGACATCCCTTGACCTGAGGGAGCCAAATCAACCCCAGGAGTTCAGGTCAGAAGTTGTTAGTGGGGTCTACCACGGGATGGGCTCTCAGCCCAGCTGTCCCCCAAGCTGCCCTCTTGCTCCACTTTGCTTGATTATGGGCTATGCTGACCTGGCAGGAACTGCGACTGAGTCAACTGGGATTTGTTCTTGTTGTTTCCTTTGTGAACCCCTGTGTCACCAGGAGAGAAAGGGCTGGCCTTCTTGTAGGGTTCCTGAATCCTCCCTATCTACATTATAGGCATGAGCCTGTTACCCTGCCTTATTATGCACAAATCCTGGCTACTCTACACTTTACAGCTTCAGAGCCACCTCCAGACCTCAGAGAAACCAGTTGAAGCAGACTAAAGCCTCTCTTCTGCCCACCACATCTGTGTGTATGGACTGGCCAACAGAGGGTGGGGCTCTGAGAGCCCAGTGGGGATCACATCTAAGAAGTAAAAACTACAGCTGAAAAGCATGCAGATTGCCTTGGGGTCATCCAATCACACTACTGTCTCAAAAAGAAAGCCACAAGCATCTTGGCTACTCCTCGCTCTCTGCCAGAGGTCTGAAAAAGCCCAGTCTTCCCCATATTTTCTGTGTTTATTGTCATTATCCCTGTATCCTATTTTATAAATGAGGAGCCAAATATAAGTGACCTGCTTAGGTTCCCAAAAATAGTCAATAGTGGAGCCAGAGCTTGAGACAAGACATTTGGACATCAGAACACATTCTCTTAAAAGACACTGTTTCAGAGTCCTTTGGAAAGACTTTGATGCACATACTACTTAGAAATATTAAAGGCCCAGTGCAGACAGAAGTGGTGGACTTTGAAATCTTACTTCTAGAATAATGTATTTTTAAATGAGGTTTGTATTGAGATTTATCCCAATGAATCTTGGGATTTATTGGGATAAAATTTTGGGTGTATTTGTAACATGGTGTAGAGAAAACTAAGTATGACAATGATGTGATGTGATAAGAGTCCTTATAATGTCTGAAGTCTTATTTAACATCAAATTATAAGTGCTGTTTCATGTTCCTCTTAGTTAAACATTCATTGTTAATCTATTGTAGAAACAAGTTATTTGAAATTATTAGAAAACTATGAACGTATTACAAAGTATTATTATGCAGGGAATAGTTAATTCAAATGGAAGAGGGACTGCTGAAACCGAAATAAATTCTCTTGGGAGACCACTGAGTACTTGTGATACAGAGTCATGGCAGATTCAGCATGTTCTTTTTAATCCATACTCATGTTTCCAGAAAATAGTATTCACTCAGCAAACACACACAATCACATATGCCACCAGAAAACTCATTCAAACTTCATGGACATTTGCATATTTCTGGTCTTCTAATTTTAATAGACATCCATTCTTTCTAAAAGAAAGTGGCTGTCTGAGTAATTCCGGGAATATAAAATATTTCAACTAACCATTAAGGTAATTAAGGTGGAAGGATTAACTTTGCCAGTTTATTTCAACAGGAGAAATGTAAAAATCTGTGGATATTCTTCATGAAAGCTGATTCGTGAAGTTCTCAGTCAGTGGAACTTCGTCTTCTCCTGTGATTCCCTCAAATAAAAAGAATAATGAGAATCTTGAAAATTAAGAATTTTCTTTGAGGTAATTATTATAATAGACTCTAGACAAGTATATCTGTATATTTAGAAATTCAAAGTTTCTGAAATCTCCTTCAGAGTATCACAAATTTATCTTGAGGCTAGGTCCAAGAGAAAGCTCCCTACCTTTCAAATACTCTCCATTTTTACTGAGAAGCCAAATGGTATCACTTATATTAAATATAAAATAGAATTCTTAGAATTATATATTTCAAAGGACTCATACAGGTTTTTATGTTCTGGTCTCTCTCTAAATGAAATCTTAGCTGAAAATCTGTTCTCTAAAATTGATATGCCAATAAAAAGTGAATCTTGGCCGGATATGATACATCTCCACACCTCTGAGTGTTCAAGTACAGAGCTTTCTGTGCAAAGTCTTAAAACATTCTCAGCCTTCATGAAATAGACTCAATATTGTAAATTTTAAGCTGTGTAAATTAATCTTTTCAGGGTGCTGGAAAAACAATTGTACAAATAGGTGTTTAATTGACTTGTGTTCAAGGTGTTAATTAAAATTCCATAGTATTTAATTTATTCATAGAAAAAGTTAATGAATCAAGATTTTTGCCTACATGTTAAGACCACCCTTTATGTTAACTAATATCTGCACATTTTTAAATTAAATCCACTAACAAATAAAACATAATTTAATCTGAGATTAATTAAGCAAATGCATCCATTTGATATTGCATGTATTTTAATGCTTTTATTTCAATATGAATTCTTATATCATTTATATCTACAATCCAAATATTTCCAGTTTCTTTAAATTACTGAAAACATTCATATTGTTACAACAAAACCTATATAGTTCTCTTAATATTTTGAGTTACTGAACTCAGAAAATGACCTTCTGAAGCTTTTCATCATTTTCATTTTCTATTACCCTTACTTCTTTTAAATTTTTAAAAATATACTTTGATCATACAAATATCATTTTGCACTATGCCTATTCTATTTAAATCAAACAATTACCTTTGCTGTTTACAAATGGTTTTTTAAATAATATAAATTCTTTCCATGAATATCACTTCCATTAAAAATAAATGTAGAGCAAATAAATGCATCTCACAGCTCCTGGAAGGACATAATTTGAGCTGCTCATAACTAGTATGGGGATCATGCACTCAGACTCAGACTCTCCTGAGGTCCTGGGTATTCTTAATTGGGATATACCTCCTGTTCCTATGTTGCTCAAGGTCAAGGTCTTCTGTTTCCTAACAATGTCTATATAGGGCAATGAGCACAGATTATAGGGTAGAGGACAGATATAATTATTGTAAATATCAAAAATAAAAGGAGAGAAAAATAATAAGTTTCTTTGAATTAGTGCTATGAATAAAAATTTCTAAGTCACTGAAGAAAATAAATAACAGAAGATCATAAGTGAGAGCCAGAAAACAGGAAGATGATTAAATGCCGAAAATATATGCTCCAGAGCATTGTATTTATCTCTACCATCTTGTTTTCTTATAAAAATAATTTTGTTCATAATTATTGTAGATAATTTCACTGTAAACTTATGGTCCATTTCATAATTAAAGTCAACAAACTTTAAAATATGCTTTAAAATAACCATATGACAGGTAATGAATATAGCATGTATACATATTTGTTTGATATGTAATTTTCACTGAAATCTCCTTTTAATATATTTATTTAAAAAATGAGGAAAGACTGACTGCAGTGGTACAGTGCTTGTTTAGTATAGGTGATTCCCAGCTTCAGTAAAAAAAAAAAAAAAAACAAGAAAATCAAATTAAAAAACCAAATACGATATTCTGTTTATGTTGTGCTTCTTTTTATTGTTGTAACATTCTCAAATTTCTTTGAACTCTGTTTTTAAATCCAAATAAATGAATTTCTACAGATAAATCCTTAATTTTGTGCATGCTCTTTTTTCTCTGTTATTGTCACTTTTTTTCTCTCTCTCCACAAACACACACATACACACATATGCACTAAAAACATGCCTACACTCCTATACATACATAAAGTATACATATATATCACAAACATGTATGCATTTTATAAAAATTGGTCTTAATGTCCCCACTTTTTGAAATGCTCATATTTTTAATTTGCCTTTTTTACATACTGTTGTCTCTGCCCCAGGTGTCCCTGGGGCAGGCAGGGCAATCCGAACCAGCCAGATTGCCCCCCGGGAGCTGATCCGGAGGATGAGTGCCGTGGCCGAAATCTAGATCCCCCCTACCTAGAGATCCCTTCCCTCTCGGCTGGAGAAATGAGTCAGCCACAGACAGCAGATGGCAGCTCAAAATCCATTTATTAACAAGGCATATGGATTTTTATAGGGAGGGGAGAAAGCTAAGGAACCAATGGTGAAGCAGCAGACTGGCTTATCCCAGCCAATGAGGGACTGTTATGTTGGTGTTGTCAGCTATCACCAACCAGACAGTAGTTTAAAGGGACACAGAAAGAAAGAGGAAGCAGCCCTCAGGTGCGCACTCTTTTTTGCTCAGAGCGCGTGAAACATGAAAGAGGAAACTTAAGAGGAGAGGAAGAAGTGTCATGGCATCCGGCGCAGCGTTTGTCTTTTGCACTGTGCCCAACAATTCCCCCTTTTTATTTTATTTGAAGGTGCCCAGGATCTGTCTTAGGTTGTAGAATGCGATAAACATCTTTACCTGTCATGGGGATGGGCAACAGCATGGTTGCTTCCTTGTCTTAGGTTAGTAAGGCATCCATTCCATCTTACCCATCATTAATTCCAGGACTCATGTCTCCTTCAACACATGAAACCATACTTGGGGGGAGGGTCTTGCCCTTGCTGCTGTGCCAGCATGATTTGCTGCATTGCATGATTTTTAGTCTGTCACTGCTGCCATCAGCTGCGAGAGTGATAAATGAGAAAAATTATACCAAAACTTAACACTCTAATCCAAGCGGCAATGCTAGACCAATTTTTTTAACAGGTTAAGGGATTTTGACATCCAGGTAGCCAAGCCAGATAAAGACATAGGTGTAACTTGGGTCTCATTTACAGCCTTAATTTCTCTAACTAATAAAGTAGTTAAATTCCTAAACTTGTTGTTCCAAGGGCCCCTCACCATCTCACTTAGTTGAGATATAGATGTAGACAGATTGTGCACAGTATAAGAAACAGGTGTTACACAAATATCTTTGAACAGTGGGGAACAAGGCATAAGTGAAATATCATACAGCAATTCTAATTCTTGCATAAGTCAGTTTTTTGGTTTAATAGCATTATGCTCACTTGCAAACTTTCATTAATTTGCTATTGAGTACTTAGGGCAGTAGCAGTTTGCTCAGGCAATTTATTCACCACTGTCCCTTTGGCCACTGATTGGTGCATAGCCAGTCCTGTGGCAGTAGCAGCCACAGTTGCAGCCACAATGGCTGTCATAACAGCCGCTGTAAATCCGAAGTCCTTCAGGTTCGATAGAGGTGAATGTTCTGGGCATTCACCTTCACTTCTACTGGAACAAGAATCATTGCAGGGACATGGACTAGGGAGGAGTCAGGAAATCCCTCCTAGCAGGAACAAAGCCCAGTACGAGTCCTTGTCATTTTGATGCACCTGTCCCATCAGAAGCAGAAAGCTGATGCACAAGGCGTTCCAGAATCCACTGGGGACCATTATTCTCCTGTGGAAAAACACAAACACTACCTCGAATCTAGATTAAGACAGGGCCAGGTCCATGCCATTGATTATCAATGGGATCCCTCCACATGACCAGTGCATAGAGTTGGCCACTAGGATGCCAATGGAGTTCGGCTGTGGTATTATTGTTAACATCCAAAGTTTAAAAATTAAGAATAAAAATGATATGATTAAGTAGGTCTCATGGGGCAGTATATTCCCCCTTATTTTTAAGTAGATAATTTTTGATGGTGAGATGTGTATGATCCACAATGCCTTGACCCTTTTTAAAATCTGTTATTTTGATACAATTCTTATGAAACTTTTAATGTTCAATCGCTTTAAATCCTTTGTACTTTTTACATATAGAATACACCTGTTAGAATTTTAGGTCTTAACAACCTTTCTTTCTTTTAGTGAAGACCCAGATCAAACCAATCTTAAATTATCTTTTTAGTTTCTAATCTATAAGAGCACATTTAATAAACCAAATGTATGTTACCTTATTGAACTTATAAGAACACACTTAATAAACCCAAGTGTCACCTTATAGAAACTAAATCAAGATAACTAGAAATTTCTTAGCAGTTAATGTTTTAATTTTTTGACTTTGCAAATTTATCAGGTGTCTCCTCTAACAAACATATTTGTGGAGATTAATTCCATTTATGTTAAATCTAATTTACTCTTTTTTATTTTTAACGTAGGTTATCCATGAAACCTCAGGATACTACACAAATATAAATCATCTTCTTCCATTGAAGAAAAATCCTAGAAGTAATGAATGAAACATTCTAAACATTTATAGAACATTCTATTGGTTGACCACCTAGGAAACAAATATGTGAGCTAGTATTCTTAAATACTTCTTTACTCTTATGTCTAAATGATTTAAATCGAGCCTCTTTTTAAATGCTTAAGTCTCGTGAATTAAAAGTCATTTGGATCCATTTTCTTTTCTCCTTTTTTAAATCTAATTTTTGCGCACTCATCTATAAGGCAATTTGGTACCATATTGAACACACATATAACATACACGTACACAAACACACAGGACAGGTGCACACACACACACACACACACACAAGCAACAGGAAACAGATTTTACAACCTTGCAATAATTGACCTTTTGAATAAAGACAGAAGTAAAAACCATAATTAAAAAAATTTTTGTTAGATAAGACTGATTGAAAAATATCTATAGGTATACAAAATAGGTGAATTCACCGGTAAAATTGAGCTCAAGATCCAAAAAATGAAATGGCTGTACTTATTTTAGTAAAAGAGCATGCATACATCTTTAGTACTAGAATTAGAGTTAGTCTGGGCATTGAAGGAATGAGAGCAGGCAAAATCCTCAGGAGGTTGTTTTTAAAAAATAAAGAAAACCTATATGAGATCTTTTCAATTTTTTATTTTTGTGTGTGTCCAAATGAAGAGAAAAGAAGAGAAAACTCCTTAGGAATTAGCGATTTTTTTTTTTTTTTGGTATTTTTGGGTCCATCCTATCAGCTTTCTAAAGTTGAGTCCCTGTTATATTCTTTCCAAAGTACAAGAATGTAGGCACCTTAAGCATATCTAAGGGCTGGGAAACTGGAGCAGCTGGCTCTTCTAGATCCTATCTCATGCTGAATCTCAGCATGCAGGAAGAGGGTAAACATAGTCCCTTAGGTCTCATATCCTCTTGAATTTAAAAGTAGCATTTTTAGCCCTTTTTTTCCTCTGGTCTCAAACTGGTTTAGGCATTAGCTCATGTAGTTTGCATTGTAAAAGATGGCTATCAAGCAGATAACTAGCTGGTGTCTCCTTTTCTTTTACAAAGGAGATTTGCCAACTAGTTGTACCTTTAAAATTTGTCTTACATGATTCTAAACCTGCTTTTACAAAGGATAGAGACCAAACATTTCATCAAATTCTGTCTCCCTAAATTCCTCCAGAGGTTTATGCAAACTATTACCTCATTAGGTAAGAGAAGTGTTTAAAGGTTACTGCACTGCATTAGTCTAGAAGCCCATCTTAACATAAATGAAAAGTTTCTTATTAAGCTAGACTATGATATAGGCTATTATAATTCCTATACCTAAAAATTATTTTGTTATTGTAACCTTACTAGATATTTCATAGCTATCTTAGGAAATCCCACAAAATATCTTTGTATCTTAATTTATGTGCTAAAAGGTTAAAGCCTAACCTCTACAGAGACAAAAAGGGTAAACACTTCTTAATTACTACTAAGGAGTTAAAATTCAATAATAGATTCTTTTTTCTGTACCTCACTAAGTGATTTTGCGTGGTCCTGAATTGCTTTTCTTGGCAATGTACTTGGAGAATGCGAAGCACCCCTCACTAATTTGCATAAGGACATAGTGGATCTGAGAAAGAACAATAAAAGACCTAGCAGGTTCTAGTTTAATGTCTGTGCCTTGCACTTACAATACTTTGCATAGGTCCATTATATTTTAAGCTTTAGAGCCCTTAGATTCCCATATATCTTGAAATAATCCTAATTCCTAAAATAATACTAATTCGTAAAAGAATCCTAGTTCTCCCTCTCTACTTAACTCTGGCCAGAGCGTTTTCCAGGGGGTCCCTCAGCGTGTCCATCATACTCAGGTCCCTGTTCAGGGCGCCACTTGAAAGTTATTGTGAGTGATTAAACGTATACAATTGCCGAAGGCTTGTTGTGGACTCTCTGGGCAAGGGGAACACAAGATTATGTCATTTTTTGGGCACTATGCAAAAGACCAACACTGCGCCAGAAGCCATGACACTTCCTCCTCTCCTCCTCTTTCATGCTTCACATGCTCCGAGCAAAAAAAAGCGCACCTGCACCTGAGGGCTGCTTCCACTTTCTCTCTGTACCTTCCGGTTGGTGATAGCTGACAACACCAACATAGCAGTCCCTCATTGGCTGGGATAAGCAAGTCTGCTACTTCACCATTGGTTTCTTAGCTGTCTCCCCTCCCTATAAAAATCCATGTGCCATGAAAATAAATGGATTCTGAAATGCCATCCACTGCGTGTGATTGACTCGTTTCCATGGCCAAGAAGGAAGGGATTTCCATTGAGGGGGATCTGGATTTCGGCCGCTGGCACTCATCCTCCTGATCAGCTCCTGGGGGGCAATCCGGCTGGTTTGGATTGCCCCTCCCACCCCCAGGGACGCTTGTGCAGTGACAATTAGTGCCCCGTGTGACGATTTGCTCACACTGCCACCGACAGGGCATTGCCCGCCTAGAAGACATTGAGTAAATTCTGATTTGGTTGAGTATACCTAAAGCCCTGGTCTTAGGGCCCCACCTTCTTTCCTTTTAATCTCTCCTATGTCTACTGAAGGTGAATTTTCTAAATTACCTCAGCATTCTTGGGCTTCTTATCTCTTCCCCTGTCCTCTGTGTCATCCAACGTGGAGCTCTCTGGCTCACCTCAACACTTTTGGACCCCAATGTTTGAGCCTGTCTTTGCTGTAGGAGCCCTTATTTCTCTGATCATTTTATGGTACTCCATGTACCCCCCCTTTGAAACTTCTTTATCATCTCAAATCCTTCATGGGTCAATCAGCTAGCAGGATAGACCCTGCCTTGGATTCCCTATGAATTCTCCTTAAGAGCAGAGGGTTGGAGCTTACTGATGGTCAGGCGAAAGCCGCATGAACCACATTTATTAGGGTGGTCCCCTGGCTACCTGAAAGTAACTTATTTGATTGGGATACATGGGACCAAGGTGAACAACTCCTTAGGGAAGCTCAAATCCAATATGGGGCTCCCCCTCCCCTCAGGGCATTTTCTACAATCTCTGCCCTTAAGAGCTGCTTTCCCCCCCCCGGCCTGACTACATGCAAGAAAAGTGACACCCAGACCAAGACAAGGATAGTATCCCCTCAGAGGAAGAGAGGCCTGCTCCCTGTGCTCCAACCCCACCCTCGATCCTTTGGCTTGGCCCTATGGCCTCTAAAGGTGGGTCCCCTTCTCTCCCACCCTCACTGCATACCACATTTGCCTCTAATCCATTTCGACCTGTCTCAGTTCCACCCCCCTATATTTTGAATCGGGACCTCCCTCAGCCCCGCCTTGCTCTGATCCTTGTCAGTTGTTCCCAGTCAATGTTAACCCTGGGGGCAACTGCCCGGCCTCATGGTATCCCTGGGAGCCTGGGAACCTTAAGGAATTAAAAAGGCTGTCCTCGAAGATGGACCCAATGCCCCCTGGGCAGAGACTATCCTCCAGGGACTAGCCCACCACCATGCACGGCGGCGAATTGGCAGGTGCTAGTCCATGCAGTCCTTCCGGGTCCACTGTATATAAAGTGGTGTGCCCTGTACAAAGAGGAATGCCAAAAGCAGGCGGAGTGCAACTAAAGTGCTAACCCCATAATTCCTATTACTTTTGGAATGCTTACTGGCACTACTGACCAATATTCATCAGACATCCAACAAGCAGCCATTCCGCCTCCTTACCAGGATCAAATTCGGTCTTTAGGCCTGGCCTTATGGCGAAAGCTGGAGGAGGGAGCCTCTGAATGCCCGATCGCATGAATAAACCAAAAACCTGGAGAAGACCTCCCCAGGTTTATTAACAGCATTGAAGGGAGCATTAAATGGAAATTCCCTCCCGGTGACCTCCATGATCATTTCGTAAAAATTATGGTATGGGAAGGAATGAACCAGGAACATAAAATGGATTGTTTTGGTCTTAAGGACCCATCTATGGAGAGGTGGATAATAGCCACAAAGGACATCGGGACCCATTCCCATCAGACTCAGGCATTGGCCTCGGCCCTTCAAACTACTCGAAGGGAGGATGTAGCCACTTTAGTGTGTGCGCCCCAACAGGCTTACCCCAGGAAAAATACCACCTGTTTTGGGTGCGGGCAAGCAGGTCACTTCAAGAGGGAGTGTCCCCAGTGGGCAGCGGAAGGATTGAACTCAATAGGGGCCTCCAAGGGGTTGGACCCTAATACCCACCATCCACTTCCTAATGCCCCAGGCACACCCTGCCAGTGATGTGGAAAGGGCTATCATTGGGCCAAAGATTGCCAATCTAAAACAGATGCACAGGGTCAAACTTTAAACTCCCCAAGGGGCTTACCCCAGCCCCATTAAAAAATAGGGGCCCCCCAGCCAAGACTTATTGGACCATCCCCCTCGTACAGGGCATCCGACCCAAAATGATCCTCACGACTGGGGGCAAACCTTTTAAATACTTAATAGATACTGGGAAAACCTTTTAAATACTTAATAGATACTTTACTTAGAACTGACAAGACAGTTTTAAGTAAAGAAGAGATTCTCCCCCAATGGAAGCTGGTTCCTGGACCCCCTCTACTGGGGGTGGGAGAAAAAACCAGCTCTCAACAAACTGTTGATGGGTCTCATGGGTGGATCCAGATGGCATCTCAGGCAAGGTGTGCCCCCTGGTGGTGCTGGGGCTCACAGCTAACCTCCTGGGCTAGGACATAATAGGAGAGACTGCAGCCTACATTACCACTGACCATAAGGCCTTTAATGGGGATTTATTAGATGAAAAAGAATACCAACAACAATTCGGTGAAGGCCAATGTCACCAAAACTACTGGGACAACCCCAACTTTGAAAAGATAAGAAAGGGTTTACCCCGACTTAATCCCCGACCTCACCCCCAATCCTAAGGGCTGCTGCTCCCCCTGGGACACCCAAAATCAATTGGCTCCCAGAGCCCCCCATTTGGATGGAGCAGTGGCCTTTACCTTCTATAAAACTAATATAACTACATATTGTTGTTGAACAACAGATAAATTTAGGACACCTCCAACAATCTATTAGTCCCTGGAACTCACCTGTATTCATAATTAAAAAGCCCAATGGAAACTGGAGGTTCCTTCAAGATTTGAGGCCAATAAATCAAAGAATGGTTCCCTTCAGGACCCCTCAACGAGGCCTCCCATGGATTCTGGGCATTCCTAATGATCACCTGATTATCGTTGATCTTAAGGACTTCTTTTTCTCTATCTCCCTCCACCCTGAGGATAGAGAAAAGTTTGCTTTCTCCCTTCCCTCACTTAACTTTAAGGGACCTGACAAGAGGTTTGAATGGACTGTTCTTCCTCAGGGAATAGCTAAACGTCCCTCTATCTGTCAACACTTCTTGTCTAATACACTTGCCCCTTTGGACACTTGCCCCAACCTACTTGTCTATACTTATATGGATGACATTATCCTGGGGTCCCCCTGCTCAGAGACTCTTCAACAAGCTTTCGGTAACTGTATGCACCTCCTTGCCCAACACAATTTCCAGGTGGCTCCAGAAAAAGTCCAAAATATTCCCCCCTTCAAAATTCTTGGATCTATTCTCACCATAGATTCTGTCTCTCCTCTAAAACCTCAATTACATATTAGGGATACTTACATCCTCACCCAACTTCAACAACTACTTGGGGAGATTAATTGGATGAGACCCTGGCTCCCCATCTCAACAGCTGAACTTACACCCCTCTTTGATCTTTTAAAAGACCTTAACCTACAACCCTCTGTCGAACTATCCCCTAATCACCGGGAGGTACATTCCAAGGTCCAACAAGCCATTAATTCCACCTCTCTGAAGAGATTTGACCCTAACCTACCTCTATTTTTATATGTTTTCCCAAGTAAAACCCTCCTCATGGCTCTTTTAGCTCAAGAGGGAAGGCCTATTCATTGGATACACCTCTCGGTGGGGGGAGCCCTCTACATCTACTCCTTAAATGACCAACTGGCTGATTGTATCATTAAGGGCAGGGAGCTTTCAACTCGTCTTTTTGGGACCGATCCACATACGCTGATCATCCCCTTTAGGCTCAATGATTTTTAATGGCTCCAGAGGAACCACACTACGGTGGCACTGGCCATGGAAGGATTTATTGGGAAAGTTGACTGTCATTATGGTCCCTATAAGTGGATGAATTCCTTTGGGAGATTGGATTGGCACCCCCCTCATCTATTCCTGTCTAGTCCCGACCCTCGGGCCCCTACCGTCTTCACGGATGGAGACCAACGAGGCTTATCAATGGTGCTTTTTGTTTCAAAACCTTGCCCAAATCAACCAGATCTATCTCTTAACCATGAGGTCCAGGGTTCAGCCCAGTTTAAGGAGCTATATGCAGTTGTCCTTGCTCTCAATAAGATTCAAACAATCTTTAACTTATTTTCTGATAGTCTGTATGTTGTCAACCTCCTCCCTAACCTTGTTCATGCCCACATTAAGATGGATGACATCCCCATCTCTCCTCTTATGATCCAAGCTCACTATCTTCTAAATAAAAGAATTAATCCCATATATGTACAACACTTGCAGGGTCACCAGAGCTTGCCTGGACTTCTGACCTATGGTAACGCTCTCGCTGATTCCCTTACTTCCAATCCTCCTGAGTGTTACACACTCTCAGAAGCTGACTCTTTCCATCACCTTACTCATGCTAATTGGAGAGGCCTTCACCATCGCTTCCCCCAGGTCCCAATAAAAGACAAAAAAAGATTATCAAAACTTGCAAGTCCTGCCTCCCTTTCCTACAAGTACCCCCTCTTAAGGAACCTGGAATTAACCCCAGGGGCCTAAGACCCAAAAATCTCTGGCAGACAGATGTCACCCATTATTCCCCCTTTGGGAAACTTAAATTCATCTTCATTTCTGTGGATACCTTCTCCCACGCTTGCTGGGCCTCTGCACACACCAGTGAAAAGGCCAAACATGCCATCAGACATTTTCTTCAATGTTTTGCTACCCTGGGTCTACCAGATCAAATAAAAACTGATAATGGACCTTGCTTTATTAGTCAATCCCTAGCTAACTTCTTCCAGCAATGGAACATTACACACACCATGGGAATTCCACACAATCCTAAGGGTCAAGTCATAATAGAAAGACATAATAACACCTTTAAGTCTCAAATAATAAAACAAAAAGGGGGAAAACTCCCCCCTCATGATCAGTTAAAAATGGCCCTATTTACATTAAATATTTTAAATTTTTCCAAAGGGGACCATTTCTCACCCTTTCAAAAACATTGGGCCACTGGCACGCCATACCTGACTCTCAAGATCAGATGGAGAGACCTTCTCATGGGGATATGGAGAGGCCCTGACCCACTGATCACTACAGGGTGAGGATTTGGCTGTGTTTTTCCAACTGAAGAGCCCAAGCCAATTTGGGTTCCGGCCAGGGATCTCAAACATTGCCCTCCTAGTACTGAAAGCCCTCCTAATGAACACCCAGGGGATTCAACCTCCCCTGAGGAGCCTTCCCCTTCTGATCTTTTTCAGGAACCATGATAATCCACCCAATTTTGGTGCTCCTACTTGTGGAGATGCACTTGACACAAGCCAGTTTCGGTGATCCAAGTGATCGATGACTTGAACACAGTGCCCACCACCATTCTGGACCTTTGAAATCAGATCGACTCCCTTGCCACAGTGGCTCTCCAAAAATGCTGTTTTTATGCCAACCAGTCAAGGATTGTCTGGGACAAAACAAAGAGCTACAGGAGAGCTTTTTCTGAACTGGACTCAAGGGTTGGATGCCTTATCTTCTTCCTTTTCTAGGACTTCTTTCTCTGATTTTCCTGCTCTTGACAGCTCATTAGCATCCAGGTACAATATCAGCGACTTGACAGTGCTGACCCTGATTATCGCCCTTTAGACTGATGATGGATAAGATCTTCTTAAAAGGAGGACAACCTAAGACAGGTTCTCTGGGATGGGTTTTCCCCATAGAGACCATTGGCTGTGCGGGTATCCAGAGATGGGTAAGATCCCCCAAAAGGTGGGGGGAAGACCTAAGACAGGAGCCCCACTCTGGTCTCTGGCTGCTTTATTGGCCCTAAAACAAAACAAAAAGGGGGAATTCTTGGGCACTGTGCAAAAGACAAACGCTGCGCCGGAGGCCATGACACTCCCTCCTCTCCTCCTCTTTCATGCTTCATGCACTCTGAGCAAAAAAGAGCACGCCTGCCCCTGAGGGCTGCTTCCTCTTTCTCTTTGTACCTTCTGATTGGTGATAACTGACAACGCCAACATAGCAGTCCCTCATTGGCTGGGATACACAAGTCTGCTGCTTCACCATTGATTCCTTAGCTGTCTGCCCTCCCTATAAAAATCCATATGCCTTGAAAATAAATGGATGCTGAGCTGCCATCCGCTGCATGTGGTTGACTTGTTTCCCCGGCCGAGAGGAAAGGGATTTCCAGCGAGGGGGATCTGGGGTTCAGCCGCAGGTACTCATCCTCATGATTGGCCCCCTGGGGGGCAATCTGGCTGGTTCAGTTTGCCCTGCCCATGCCCAGGGACTCGGGCAGCAACAGTCATCCATATAAATGTAAAGAAGAAGATTGCTATGGACCTCCAAGGATGAGAGCAAATTGGATATGTAACTTTGACAAATAGGGGCGCTGTTAGCCATTCCCTGGGGAAGTACAGTCCATTCAAATCTTTGATCAGGTCCTTTAAAATTAAGAGTACGGAGGGAAAAGGCAAACTTTTCCATATCTTCTGGGTGGAAGGGATTGGAAAAGAAACAATCCTTATTGTCAATAATAATTAAGTGATGATCATTAGGGATTTCAACATGTGACCTGTAATGCAGCCAGGCAAGTACTGTGAGCGCTGCAACGTCTGAGCCATCAATCTAGCCCCCTGGCTCCCAGGGATATAATGTGGCAGGGCAGTTGCCCCCAGGGTTAGCGGCAGATGGGGGAAGAGAGAAGGAGTCCAAGAATGCTGTAGTAATTTAGAAAATTCACCTTCAGTAGACATAAGGAGAGATTAAAAGGAAAGAAGATGGGCCCTAAGACCAGGGCAGAGGCCTACTCACACGAATCAGAATTTACTCAATGTCTTCTCGGTGGGCAATGTCCTGTCAGTGGGGGCATGAGGAACTCCTCACATGGGGTACCAATTTTCACTGTCCCAGGCGTCCCTGCGGGCGGGTGGGGCAATCCAAACCAGCCGGATTGCCCCCTGGGAGCCCATCAGGAGGATGAGTGCTGTGGCCGAAATCCGATCTCCCTTGCGGGAGATCCCTTCCCTCTTGACAGGGAAATGAGTCAGTCACACTCAGAGGATGGCAGCTCAAAATCCATTTATTTCCAAGGCACATGGATTTTTATAGGGAGGGGAGACAGTGAAGGAACCAATGGTGAAGCGGCAGACTGGCTTATCCCAGCCAATGAGGGACTGCTATGTTGGTGTTGTCAGCTATCACCAACCGGAATGTATTTTAAAGGGACACAGAAAGAAAGAGGCAGCAGCCCTCAGGTGCACACTCTTTTTTGCTCAGAGCCGGCGAAACATGAAAGAGGAAACTTAAGAGGAGAGGAAGAATTGTCATGGTGTCCAGCACAGCGTTTGTCTTTTGCACTGTGCCCAACATTCTGTGAGAAAAGTACTTCCCAATCAATATCATTGAGATTATTTTATATTATCTAGATTAGGAATTATTAAGCAATAGTGTGCTCAAACAAAAATAAATATAATCAATAAAATTTTTTAAGAGAGAGGGACAATGAGAAAAATTTTTATTTAGTTTTTCACATGGCTTTCGTTATTCAGACACTGTATTGTGTATGGGGTACTGGGGATTGAACTCACATCCTTTTGCATGCCAAGCAAGTGCTGTAACTGCCAAACCACCTCTCCAACCCATAATCAAATATTTTTATTCTCTTAGTGACCTAAATTAACTACACAGAGTCATTACTACTTATATATTAAGTAAAAAGTTATTATATTACATATGCCATAATAAAAATCTTAAAGGTTTACCATATACTAGATTAAGCATGAATGTAGGTTAATATGCTTTATTTTTCAGCATAATTTCCAAACTTGATATTTTCTCCATTTGTAGTTACTTTTTATTTTATTGAAGTATGTGATCCAATCTTTTGTATTTCTTTATGTTATTGCTGATTTTTTTCTGATTTTTTATTTCCTTCTTTCAAAATTTTAAAGGTGTAAGATTATGTTATTCCCAATTATTTTCTCCCTGTAAAACAAGCTATAAATTTCTCCTTTAATACTTTTAAACATATTTAATAAATGTTAACAAATTTGTTTTAATTTGTTTTGTTAAAAATATTTTTTAATTTTTATATCTTTCACTCTTCCTGTATCTTTTGAACTTCCTTTTTGTTTTCATGTTGTATTTTCTTCTATCTTTGTGCTTTTAAATTGTTTATACCTTTATATTTGAAATTAATTTATTGTAGTTCACAAAATTGAGTCCTTTTTCTTTTAACTAATTTGACACTTCTAATTTTTATCTTTGACTATTTTAGTAAGTCTAATTATCTCTGTGATCATACTAAACTTTTACCATTTTGCACTCTTCTATTCATTATATCTTTTCTCCTTTTTGTTTTATATTTGCATTAAATGTGCATTTTAAATTTCACTTTATCTCCACTTTTGATATTTGCATAACTTTATAAGTAGTAGCCTGAGTTTTAGTTGATTTGTGTTTTCATTTTCAATTTTTTCTCTTCATAGTTACTTGGAGTAATTTTTACTGATCTGGATATTAATTAGTGATTATTTAAAAAATTGCATCAAATCTACTGAGGTATTCTTCATTTCCTTTAACATGACTTCTATTTCTAGCATTTCCTTTTGAATATTTTCTTTGCTGAAATTCTTTATCTTTTGATGCCTATTTTCTATTTTTTTTTGTCCTTAGAGTTTTCCATACATTAATGGTAGTTACCTACATTTCTGGTCCAGTAGTTTAAACACTTGCCTTATCACTATATTTGGGTTTATTGATTTCATTGTCATTTGAGAATGGTGTGTTTGTGTGTGTGTGTGTGTGTGTGTGTGTGTGTGTGGAGAGAGATAGAGAGAGAGAGAGAGAGAGAGAGAGAATTTTTGATTGCCAGACACAAGGCACGGTAGAAGCTAGGAAAAATAATGCTGATGCCTGCAAATGGTACTTGTTTCCTGTTGTGTCTTTAGTATGGGAATTTGAAGTTCATCTGAATTTTGATTTTGTTTTTGTTCATGATGGGTTTCAAACACCTTGGGTATTATTTTGGGCTTATGGTAGGATTGAATTGTAGGAGAAATGTTCTAAATGTTCTTAATTTAACGTTAGTTTCAAATCAACTTTCTGTGACTACACAACAAAGGAAGTCTTTCTCTGTGCTCTTTCTCTTCCTCCAGTATTCAGCTGTTGTTGATTGTTGCCTAGTGTTTTCTAACTATATGGTAGAGGTGGAAAGTGACTTATTATCCTGGCACAGCCTGAGTCTCAGGCAGAAACTTCATGCCTTATTTCTTGGAGTTGAGACATTTTCAGTGGCCTTTTCCCCACTCTCATCAGCAAGAGGTCTCTGTCCAGACTTAGAACAGTTGCTTATCTGCTTTCTTAAGGCTGCAAATTCATTCACTTTCCACTGGTACCAAGGTTCTTTATCTGTTCCCTGAGTATGATTATGAAAGTTTAAGATTTTTGTCTTTAATACAGAAAGAAAGAGGTGTACTTCAAAATCTTATTCATAATCTCCTTCTCTGGGACAAGAACTAATGGTAGAGGTTTGCTTTAGTGTCTTGATCTGCCCACAATCTTACTACTGAGAATCTACAGAGACTTCTGGAAAAGAGACGAATTTGTACAAACTCCTCTTGAAATGATGTTTGTGAAAGTTTCTATATTCTTAAGGTCATTCATACTGAGGGTTTATAATTCTCTACCAAATTGTAGCTGCATTCTGCACTCTTGTGAATAGTGGCCTCATGCTCTTCCAATGTAAATATGTGGAATATTTTATTAGCAACTATGAATAGTTAGTATCATAAAGTTCACAATATCTTTAGATGATATCATTTGTGTTGTGCCCACATTGAGGATGACAGTGTCTCTTTATAACTAATATCTAAGAAAAGGCAAGATAACTAGATTACTCCTGAATAATCAGCCATCATTGATCACAATAGAGAAGTATACAGAAAGAGTCAATGAATTATTTGGCTATGTAAATATAAAGTCAACTTCATCATTTAGCAAAACAATTTGAACACATGGCAATTCAACACCATGATTTTACCCTTTGAATCATTTTAAATAAATTGTGATCAGTTGACAAGCAGCCAAGCACTGATTGGATATTACAGCCCATACCTGTACCTCACAGAAATAGCCATTTGAAAAAAAAAATCTAATCATTATCGTTTCATGGTCCCAAAAGCATCATTTCATTTCATTTCATTTTAAAGCTTATAATAGTATATACACACACACTTTCTCTGTTTCACTGTCCTGAACATGATATCTTAAAAACTTAGTGGCAGTCAGATAATGTGGTTGACATTTGTCAGAAAAACTATGAGGGTGTCTAATAATTATTCTGCTGTGCTCTTCAAGCAGTTATTAAAACAATCATTAGATAAATCCTTCCTGTAGACCATCTAGATGGTATGGGCTCTAATAATTGAGTTGAATCATGTAGCTAGAAAATAAACTATTAATTTCTACCATAATTATCACCCTTAAACAATACATGCACAGTAATATATAGCGGTTAAAATCAAATTATCTGAACATAATCATTATAATTGATTCCTAGAAATATTTTCTCTGTTATTTACATTAGTCTTTGAGCAAGTTGTTTAGTGTTTATATACCTTAATTTTTACAAATGTAAAATGAGTATATTTAGACCCAATTTAAATATTTTTGTTGAAGATGAAATGAATTATGGATGTGAAAGTCTTAAAATTGGACTAGCTACGAGCTAGTGATGTTTCAGAATTTCTGTAACAGACTCACCAAACCTCAGTAGGTGTGTACTTGTGTCACATTGTGGTGTTGACAGTTTCACCAATGATAATTGATATGTATCATTTTAATGTATTTGTTATAGGGTGCAACAAAGATGGCACTGAGGAAACCAGGGGAGGGCAGGCCAACCTTGTGAGCGCACCAAGGCCTAAGCCAATCAAAGAACACCACCAGATTGACAGGCCTTTTGGTCCCATAAAAAACATAAAAACAAGTTGACCTTTACTGTTATAGGCTCCATACACTTCCCCTTTTTGCTGGGTTTCTATATAAGCTTGAATGTGACTGCTAATAAACGAGTTCCTGCTTGATGTGACTCACTGTGGTGTCTGATTGTCTTTGGGGAAGGCTGGGGAATGTGCACTGCAGCACGATCACCTTTCCTGCCGTGGACAGGGTCCCTCGTTCCCTGCTAGCGAGGGGCTGAGTGCATCAACTCAACATCTGGCACCCGAACAGAGATCAGAAGCGTGAGCAGGCTAAGAGGCCTTCCAGGGTGAGTGAGACCCTAAGATGTGTAACGCAACCTCTTTAAAAGATGAGCCGGCCCTTAAGGCCTTGCGCCTCATGTTGAGTTCTCAGGGGCTTGAAATCAGTGATCATAATGCTAAAAGGACCTGGGAACACATTATAGGATTTGCTCCCTGGGTTCCATTCTCCAGTTTGTTTTCCTGGGCTACCTGTGTGAGGGTGGAACAGATCACTCTAGAGAGGGAAAAGCAATTCGGCATTGCCTCCCACCTCGGTTTCTACCCTACATTATCAGCGTTAAAAACTTCCTTCCACCCCGATACAGTCCCTGCTCCCCCACCCACGGGAACTCACAAGCATAAGGATGGGGAGAATTCACATGAAGTGTCCCAAAAGGTGGATCCCAACCCTGAAGGGAGGATGCAATGGGGTAGTTGGGGTACATTTGAGGAAGAGGGGTACCCATTCCCAGCACAAGCCCAAATGTTAGAGATCAAAACAAAAGTGAAAGTTACTTCTCCTCATGGCGGAGACCTTGGTACTGAGCCCTCACCCCACCCCGTATGCCCCCAGTTTAGGGGTGTCTGAGGGGGGCTCTGGAGGGTCCAACCAGAATCAGGAGTCTCCCTATACCCCCTTGAGGTTCCCAAGGATTGGATGGAGAGTGCCACACCAGAGCAGAGGCCAATAGAAGGACTAACCCCATTATCCCTATTTCCTATGGCATGTTGGCAGACATGGTGTACGCTTACTCCACAGGGATCCAACAAGCGACCATTGCTGACCCCTATCGAGAACAAGTCCAACATGCAGGGTTATCGGCATGGGCTAAGTTAGAAGAGGGCCCCACTGAATCCACCAATGCAGGGGTCAGGCAAAAATCAGAGGAGCCCCTGCCTGAATTCATTGACAGGGTTGAGCAAAGTGTTAAGAGAAAACTTCTCCCCAGAGAATTAAGGGACCAATTTGTTAAGTTGTTGGTATGGGAGGGATTGAACAGGGACCATCGCACTGCCTGTGCTGGCCTGAAGGATGCCTCTATGAGTAGGTGGATTGTAGCCTCTCAAGACATAGAGACTCAATCACATAAGTCACATACCCTTGCCCTGATGCTTCAAACACAGGCTCAAATGCAGACACAGGCCATAGTAGAGGCGATAACCAAAGCCCTGGGGGCTCAAAGGATTGGTTCGCCTGACACCCCTAGCAAGGGAGCTTGCTTTAGGTGTGGTCAAAAGGGACATTTTAAGAGAGACTGTCCTCAAATGGGGGGGGGAATCTCTGAGGGTGACAAGCCACCTTCCATCCCGTGCCCTTGATGCAGAAAAGGTTATCACTGGAAGAAAGAGTGTAGGTCCAAATTTGATATTGAGGGGCAAGCCTTTAAACTGAGTAGAGGGGCAACCTCCAGCCCCGTTAAAGCAAGGAGGACCCTCTATGAGAGGACGAGAGCCTTGCCCCCTGGAGGCCCACTGGACTGTATCTATAGTGGAGGGGCAATGACCCAATTTAAACGTGGTCATTGGGGGGCAAAATTTCAAATGCCTATTTGATACAGGTGTGGACAGAACTGTCTTGAAAGTGGAAGAGGTACCCTCTGAGTGGCAGCTTGTCCCAGGACCCATGGTCCTGGGCTTGGGGGGAAACTCCTTCTCAAATGAAACCGCAACATACCTAAAGTGGGTCAACCCTGATGGTGACCAAGGGAGGATATGACCTTTGATTGGAAAGGGACTCACTGCTAATTTGTTGGGGCAAGACATACTGGGACAGATGGATGCCGTTGTGACCACTGATTATAGGGCCTTCTACGAGGAGAGGGATGAGAGGATATAGAGCCCTCCAGCTACTCCCCCTCCTCTGAGAGGGTCACTTCAGGCCAAACCACAGAGGTCTACCCCCAAGCCTAAAGGTCACTGACGCGCTCGACCAGAAAGGCACCAATAATGACATGTACACTCTTGTTGCTTGCAGAGATTTCTCTTTAATCAGGAAATTGTACCGCTTACATATCGAAAGTAACCCAATCAGCAGGTTGTTGTTACGAGGAAGAAAACTATGCTGGCTCCTATTGGTTGTCCCTAGGTGGTCAGATATTGCAAGCACAAAAACCAGGAACAGCACAAGATCAGCTGACCAGACTTGGCCAGCTGCCAGATGCCAGCCACCATCTTAAAGCTGCCTGCATGGCGTGGCCTTCGGGTACCACCCACCATATCTCCCCCTTTTTGTTTAAGATGTGACCGTGCCTGTCTTAGGTTGCCAGGATAGAGCTACATTCTTACCCGTCATTGGGTGTTGAAGTACAACGTCTTCAATCCCTGTCTTAGGTTGATATGTGCTCTTCCTGGTCTTACCCGTCTTTGACTACCGGTCTAGCGTACTCAGCCATACTTCAGGGGAGTGGCCAGCATCAATGGCTAGCAAAGCTTGGTGTAGAATTGCCGTCTGTTTATGCTGGTTACCACGTAGCTTACACATCCACCACACACCGATACTGGATATGAGACACAGGAAACGACCAAAAGCCAGGAAGCCAAACCAATTTCTTCCCTAAGCAACAACAGATTGGAAATCCTAGGGGATGGAATTCTTTTCATTGTTCTTACATAACTCCTCTCCTAAATGTTCCCATTGAGGGATATGCAGGTGCCCCTCTTCTAAGAACCAAGGACAGCATTTCTCCACTGTTTTGAAGAATGCTCGGCGGTGGCCGTTTTTAGAAGCGTTCCATTCTTTTTTAACAGCTCCTTAAGAGGCTATTCCATTCTGATCCATGATATTTCTGATCCCATTGTTAATCTTAAGCCCTTCCAAGATAGCTATCACAAAAATACACAGAAACCAAATACACAACAATACCACAAACACACAGAGAGTTACAACTTGACACAAATTCGTCTACTAAAGGACGTCCGACACTGTCTTGCAGCCACTTGCATAGTCCCTCAGTGGAGACTCTTCCATTATCCTCAAGGTCCCTGCTCCTATTAAAACAGGGTCTGCTGGTTAAATTTCAACTTACCACTAATACTTACAATTGGTTTTCACATTCCCCGTACGGGCCACCATTTGTCATGTTCGACCTACAAGGCTCCAATAACGACATGTACACTCTTGTTGCTTGCAGAGATTTCTCTTTAATCAGGAAATTGTACTGTTTATATAGCGAAAGTAACCCAATCAGCAGGTTGTTGCTATGAGGAAGAAAACTATGCTGGCTCCTATTGGTTGTCCCTAGGTGGTCAGATATTGCAAGCACAAAAACCAGGAACAGCACAAGATCAGCTGACCAGGCTTGGCCAGCCGCCAGCCATCAGCCGCCATCTTAAAGCTGCCTGAGTGGTGTGTCCTCCAGGTGCCACCCGCCACAGTCACTGCTCCCCAAACTCCATGTATCCAGTGGAAATCAGAAAAGTCCATCTGGGTGGAGCAGTGGCCACTTCCCAAAATTAAGCTTGAGACTCTTCAGGATATGGTACTGGAACAGCTACACTTAAGGCACATTTGCCCTTCCCTAGGCCCTTGGAACACCCCTGTTTTTGTGATAAAAAAGACCTCAGGAAAATGGAGACTACTCCAAGACCTGAGGGAGATTAATAAAAATATGCAGCTGGTGGGAATTCCCCTACAGGTTATGCCCTGGATCCCTGCAATACCTACCAACTTCACTCTAACAGTGATTGACATCAAGATCTGTTTCTTCTCTATTCCATTACACCCCAATGATTGTGAAAATTTTACCTTCTCTGTACCATCCCTTAATTTCTCCCAGCCTGATGATCAATATGAATGGACTGTATTGCCCCAAGGAATGGCCAACAGCCCAGCATTTTGCCAACGCTATGTTGCAAAATTATTGCAGCTTTTTCTGTCACAAAGGTCTTCTCTCATCTATGTGTATATGGATGATCTCATCCTTGGGCACCCTGACCCTTCCAAATTATCAGGTCTGCTAACGCGGACCCTACACCTCCTAAGGAAAGGTGGGCTGAAAGTGGCTCCTGAAAATTTCCAGCACGTTCCGCCATTTAAAGTCCTTGGTACCGTGTTACATCTGACATTGGCTAGTCGCTTAAAACATAAATTAATTATCCCTTCTAAATTAAATATACTCAAATTACAAAGCTTACTAGGGGAACTTAATTGGCTTCACCCCTGGCTACCAGTGCCCACAGAGGATCTCTCACCATTGTTTGCCCTTTTAAAAGGAAAATCTCCGCAAGATGAGGTCATCCTCAAACCTCACCACTATCAGAGCCTAGACAAGTTTCAAAAGGCACTGGGTGGAGTGTCCCTTCATAGATATTCTGTGTACCTGCCCTTGTCCCTCTGGCTCATTAGTGGAGAGCACCTCACTACTGCAGTCATCATGCAGGAAGGGGAACCCATAGAATGGGTACCAGCGACTTTGAGTGGGGTGCCAAGGCTTTATTCCCAGGCAGATCAATTTGCTGACCTTATCATTTAAAGGAATAAGCACATCTTTGAGACATTATGGTCTTGATCCTCACTGCATGATCTTCCCATTCAGAATAAAGGATGTGGAATAGCTCACTAGGTCCAATCCCAGGCTAGCCATCTCCTTGGAGGGATATATGGGATGCACAGATTGCCACTATGGATCATCGCACTGGGCACCCCTGTTGCAATGGCTGCCCCAAAGACTGCCCACTCTGTTCCCATGGGAATTCATCACTGGGGCACTCTATGTCTTTATGGGTGGGGGTCAAAAGCGATCTATAAAACTTGGGCCTCTGCTGAGGATCTGCCCAATACAAAGAGATGTTAGCTATCATCTTGGCTTTGCAGGATATTACTCAGCCTTTTAATCTTTTCAGATAGCCTCTATGTGGTTAATCTCCTTCCACATGTCCACTCTGCACAAGTGCGGATTGACAGCAATCCTATTTCCATGCTTATGATCTTGTTTCGTAGCCTACTTGAAGGAAGATGTAACCCTGTTTTCATACAGTGCATTAAAGGTCATACCCCCTTTCCGGGGTTTATCGCTCAAGGCAATTCTTGGGCAGATAAGCTTGCCTCCAAAGCACATGTTTTTTGTGCTCCATGAAGCCACTCAGCTCCACGAGCTAACTCATGTAAATTGGAGAGGCTTACATAAGCAATTCCTCTCTGTCCTGATCAAGGATTTAAAAAGGATTGTCCATACTTGTAAGTCCTGCCAGCCATTTCTCTGGGTACCCCCCCTCCAGGATGTGGGGGTAAATCCCAGAGGATTAAAACCCAATATACTATGGCAAACTGATGTTACTCATTTTGCCCCATTTGGAAAACTTAAATATATTTTTGTGTCCATTGACATTTTCTTGGGAGACTGTTGTGCTACAGCACACACTGGACGATAATCCACTCATGCCAAATCCCATTTTCTTCAGTGTTTCGCTACCCTAGGTCTACCTAGGCAAATCAAAACAGACAATGGACCCTGTTTTGTCAGTGAGGCAACACATAACTTCTTCACCCTATGGAACATAAAACATATTAAAGGAGTTCCCTACAGTCCTCAGGGCCAAGTCATAGTTCAAAGAAATCACCAATGCCTAAAAGAGCAACTTTTAAAACAAAAAGGGGGAATCCTCAGCCCCCATTTGCAACTGCAAATGGCCCTTTTGACTATAAATATTTTAAATTTTACCAAAAAATCTGATGAACCGAAGTTCCAGAAACATTGGGGTTGTCTTAGACCTCCCAAATCATCTATTCTCATAAGATGGAGAGATCCCCTGACTCATCAACGGAGGGGGACAGACTCTCTCCTCACTATGGGGAGAGGGTTCACCTGTGTATTCCCACCAGAGGAACCATCTCCCATATGGGTACCTGCCAGAAACACCAAATTATCGTCCAAACAGGACCATGCCCAAGACCAAGTTGTCCAACAAGGAGAGAAAGAGGCTCTGGTGGTCCCAGATGACTTTCCGCAAATGGAAGAAAATATATCCACCCAATCATCTCCAAGGGCCATCAACCCTTGAGAAGTCTTTTTCTGCTTTAACTCTTACAGATGTTCCCTATTCGCCTCCTGCTCAGAAGTGTGACCCTGTTGGTGGCGCTGAGAAGCCAGCAACCTTCATCAACCCCAACGAGTAAAAGGTTGATGGAAATTGCTCATTCTTGATGACACCAGAACTATGCCAGTGGGGCGACCCCATGGAGTTTCAGCCCACTGGGATGTCCTTTCCTCTCCTTACACCCCATGTTTATTTATCTTCTGGTTGTGCCAGCAGACTGGACTCACTCCTTGCATCTCTCTCTCCACTGTTTTTTAGACAAACTCCCCTTGGTTTGAACAATGGTTTAATTGGTTGCCATGACTCACCACCTTAATATCTACATTGCTAAGACCAATCCTAATAATGCTGTGCCTATTTGAGCCATGTGTCATCAATAGATTGGTGACCTTCGTGAGCTTCAGGGTAGAGGAGGTCCAACTCATGACCCTCCGCCTTCATTGCAATCAATTGCACCCTTATGATGACCTTGATGGTCACCTTCTTATGAAGGTGCCTACCCTGTACCTAACCTAAGGTGGGCCTGGCCTCTACCTAACTCAAGGTGGGCCAAATAAAACAAAAAGGGGGGAAATATAGGGTGCAACATGGATGGCGCTGAGGAGCCCAGGGGAGGGCAGGCCAACCTTGGGAGCGCACCAAGGCCTAAGCCAATCAAAGAACACCACCAGATTGACAGGCCTTTTGGTCCCATAAAAAACATAAAAACAAGTTGACCTTTACTGTTATAGGCTCCATGCACTTCCCCTTTTTGCTGGGTTTCTATATAAGCTTGAATGTGACTGCTAATAAACGAGTTCCTGCTTGGCGTGACTCACTGTGGTGTCTGATTGTCTTCCAGGAAGGCTGGGGAACAGGCACCGCAGCACGATCACCTTTCCTGCCACGGATGGGGTCCCTTGTTCCCTGCTAGCGAGGGGCTGAGTACATCAACCCAACAATTTGTGACTTCTGTGTTGTTTTATCAGGATTATATTAGAATGTTTTGCTTAATAATTAAATTATTTATTGTAATGAGTTATAAAAATTATATGTATATTCAGTTTACATTTATTATGGGACCTATGTGCTATAATATTTTGGCTCAGTTTGTGGCTTGATCTTTTCATTTTTTTCCTAACGGTTTCTTGGGATGAAAATTTTTAAACTATGGCTTATGAAATCCAGCTGTTTTGTGATCCATCTTTTCTCTGTCTTAACTGAAAATGTTGCTTAATCTGAATTCACAATGATTTTTCACAATGCTCTTTTTAAAAAATATTATAGCTTTAGGTTTTATGCTTAGCTATCTGGTCCATATATAGTTAATTTTTGATATAGGGATAAGGTAAAGACCCACATTCACAGTATCTTTTTAAATATACTGAATAATTCCAATGTACAGCCAAGATTCAGAAATTCTTTTTGTCATATTAAAGTGGTTAACCTGATTAACTCAATTGGATATTCATAACTATCACCCAGTTACCCAGGTTGGTTCAAACCATTTGCAGGCTTTAAGACTAGGAAATATCTGTAGTCTGATTGTCTGACATATAATGCAGACATAAAGTCATTTACTCATTTATATAGTCAATAGACTATTTTTTTGGCATCTGGAATGGAATGCAGCTGTGCTTACCTACCCACTGGGCCACCTTCCAGCACTTTTTTTTTAATTACTTTGAGACAGGGTCTCACTAAGTTACTCAGGAGAGTGGCTTTGAGTGATTAGTTTTCAGATTCTGAGGCAAAATTTTAAACCTGCCTTGGCCTCCCATACTGCTGAGATTATAGGCATGCATCACCACAGCTAGCTTAATAAAACTATTCTATATTTTAAATATAGTAATGCTAAAAAGCTCATGAACCATAAATGTTATATTTTTCTACCAGGAACTATAATTTTATAATAGTATTTGGGTTCATAACTAATTATTAATTTCTTGAATAGAAAATTATTCAGTACCATTATACTTCCAAAATGCTGATTTACTTTAATTGTTGACTGAACAATATCTCCTATCCTCTATTGCATAGATATTATAGCTCTCCTATGTGTAGATGTTATGCAATCCCTTTCTAATCAGGACAAAACACTATTGTCATCCATAATATTACCTTACTAATATTATCAATATTGCTTATTATGTGAAGCATTAGTAGAATTTATCCAGGAAGTAGAGAAAATGATTTTATTTTATAAGCTGAGATAGAATAATTATGACATTTTAATACACCAAAGGACAGTGAAAATACTACAGGAAAAATGAGATATGTTATTACTATAATTGTGGAACATATGTAAATTATTTTTGATGGTTAGTTTTCAGGTTTCAAGACAAAAATGTTAACAGTACAACAAATAAGTAAAACAGATAGAACCTTGGCTTCCCTAAAGGAAATGAGTAGGTGAAGGCAAAATGATAGTGGCTGCAAATTTACCCTCCAGCTCTCCTTCCATTATCCTTCTATGGAGAGGAAAACCCTGATTCAGTTTCCTAAAACACAGAATGTGACAATCACTAACAAACAGAAAAATAATAATTGTGATATACATTGATTGCTAAGCACCAAACCTTTCAAAGTCATCCTCTCACCTAATCTTAAAATCTCAGTGAATGTGAAGCATTGCCTGTGTTTTGTAGATGAAAATACTAAAGCCGAGAAAGGATAAACAATTTCCTCAAATCATGGTTAATACCTAAAAGTTTGTTCCATGACTGGATTAAGGCCAATCTACTGTTAAAATTCTTGCTGTTGCCATTAAAGTACACTTTCTCTTAGATCTTACAACGTTAAAGAAAGTAATTGTAAAAAACAAAGGTGAAATGTAACTCTGATGGAAGTTAAACTAATGGCTTATATCGTTGTAAGAGCCTAGCATAAAATGTCTTAACTACTTAGGGAGGTCACAGAAGGTATTTTTTAAAGATACACTTTTTAAAAATAGAGTTTTCATATGAAAAATTTTTTATGTGAGAATCTGTTTTATTATATATGTTTGTTTCCTTTGCTTTCTCGTTGTATCTGTGCATACCTTTATTTTAGTACATTTCCTCTTGAGTTACTTCTGTGTTTTCCTCCCATTCTAATCAGGGAATGAATGCATAATTCATAATTCACTGAACAATGAATGCATAAAAGAGAGGTACCATGTGCTTTTTCTATACGTTTTTACATTAGTAAGGTTAGTGCTTTGCACATAAGAGTTAATTACTACATCTCTCTTCAGTTTTACTGTTAAAGAGAAGACCTACAAGCCAGTTCAAGCCATAACCCTCTGAAGTCTTTTCCTGGTGATAAAACTAGCTCCAATTTCACAAAATAAATGTCAAGTGTAGGAATCAATCTCATCAGTCATGAGCTATTTCTGGACAAATTATTCTGTGAAAGATAATTTCCTAGATCTAGTTTATGAAATTCATCTCCCAATATTTAATCATGCATTAGTTTTGTATGATCTCCCAAAGATACCAGGCATTACTTAAATATTTATGTTTAGATCGTATGCTTTTCCTGAGTTTGAGAAACATCTTTTGAGGACATTTAAAGGATAAAATAAATTTCAAAACTAAATCAGCAATTGAATGTGTTTTTCCTTCCTATCAAACACCTTCAATCATATAGTCACATCTCAGTCAAGATTACCCCAATCAACACAGCCTCTGTATGTATAGTTTTGCCATTAGACTTGTCCCTTTATACAATTCATAACTAAGTTTTATCCATCTCTTATTCAATAGAAGGTAAATATGTTTTTCAATGATTTTTGGTGATGCTAGTTCTAGCCTTCATCTTTGCCTCATTTCTAATCAACTTCATAAAATCCTTATGGATCCACCTTGCCGTCTAATACCATTAAATCCTGATCTATGTAACCTACCTCTCTCTGCAACAGCTCTCTGAAGTCCATTATATATTGGAATTGACTAATATTCTTTCCCAAACTGATGTAATTTAGTTTCTGATATTTTTTCTAGGATACACAAATTTATTAAAAATATTCTCCTAACTTTTTTTCTGAGCTTTCTCTTGTCACTCATCATTGCCCTAGTGATAGTTCTGTTTTTTTAATGCCTTGCCTGTTTTTTCAAGTTGTATACCCATATGTCTCAGAGTATTATGATATATTTTTCTATTCTTGGAAGAGTTTCCTCCTCCCATGTCTAATAAGATCCTTCTGTATTTCAATAGCTAGCTTAAATATGGTCTCCTTAGCTTAGAATTTCATCAACTTTCTCAGACAAAATTTATTCATCTTCTGTTGTGCTGGTAGAAAGTTTTACATTTGGTATTTTGAATTTTCTGTATTTATATCAATACCTCCCTTTCTTTCTGATCAGATCCAGAGCTCCTAGGATTATGTTTATTGTATGTGTGTTCTCATCTGCCAGCAAACACTCCATCTATAGTAATGTATCATTGACATAAAATTATTAGTACTGATATGATGTCTCAAATCACAACTTAGGTTCATTGCTTTTTACACATAACTTCACCAGGTCTTGCACTCTTCAAGGCTTAAGCATAATTATGTTTGTCATTATTTCTTTCCTCTAATCATACATCTCATTCTACCTACTAATCCATCAGTAGCTATATTTTTATTAGAATTCTGAATAATATGAACAAAGCTTACTAAAAAGAACCATTAAAACTTTTCTAATGTTCTTCTTTAAAAATAATTCCATTATTTTCATAATTTTGAAGTATAGGTTATATTCTTTTCAGTAAACATGGACATAAAATAACATGTTTAAATAATTACGATCAGTTATAAATAATCTGCTATTTTCATCACTACATAGTCCTTGTGATACCATATACACAATTATGTAATTTTAACACATTTGGTACTCTAAAAACTTATCTAGAGGGAATTTTTTACTTCAAATATTATACCTAAAACCATCTAAGATAAGTTCAGTATCAGTCACTCCTTGAAAATTTTAGCAACTCCTTAAATGTAATGAACTATTATAGTCAAGCAGATACTTGGTTTCATAATAAAATGGCACTTAGAGGATAAAAACAAAACCAATGACAATAAAAAGAATTAAAGGCAATGACAAACTTGTACAATGTTTATTTCCATTTAGGTACTGTTAATTCAGTTAAAAAAACAATATCTGAATCATCTGTGTTGAACTAGAGTAGGAGCAGACTGTTAAAGTATACATGATCCAGTTAAAACAGTACCTACAATATTTACTCCTATACCCACAACAAATCTTGATTAATATACATGCCATAATAAATAAATATTTTGAAAATTGAAATTTAATCATTTCAGTTCTATTTGACTTGTTAATCTAATTATTATTTTTCTATTAGAAACCAATAGAACTCATGGAAAAACCTCTAGTAATCAATATAGTTGACTATCATGATTATGATTAATTTATAGCATGAATATTTATTGAAAATATTTTGAAATACAAAGATAGACTTGAGAAAGAATTCTATAATAATCCTATGTACTTATGTGATTGTGGTTTCTTAAACTTTAAATGAAATTATAAATTTGGTTAACATGCAGATAAAGTATAAATATATTTTAATATTGCTCTTTAAAATTATTTTGATTGTTTTCTGTTTCTGTGGGTGCTTTATGAATGTTCATGGGGTAGAAGTGTGTCTCAGTGCTGAAATGCTTGCCTAGCATGTGCCAGGATGCCCAGGATTACATCTCCAGAACCACAATATATACACTTATATGTGGGGCAATACCTCCTGGAGATTACATCAGTCTGAGGCTGCACTTTGAGGCCAGCCCCTTGGGTGCACCTGATCAGAGCAGCCACCCGCAGCCCTCATGACTGACTCATAGACCCTTTATGAGCCTCTCCTTATATGGTTGGATTGCCCACGTGAACTCTCTCCCACCCCACCTCTCTCTCACGTCTCCTCTCCTTATTGGCCCTGCCACTCTATATTACCATGTGTACTTCCTTAATAAATGAGCTCTGGCTGTGACTGGTCTCCCTGATGCATCTAATTGTTGTCCTCCTTGGGGAGGGCTGGGAATGGGCGGTCAGCTGACCCTTACCTCTCTCGGCCGCCTTGGTTGGGGCATGCCTCTCTCCTTCTCCCCTGTGGGCCAGGGGGGACTCAAGGGGGCTAAAACCCCCAACACGTATATATGAAAGAACACCAATTACCTTCTCTAAGTTTAAGGAGTACTTTCTGTATTAATTAATTAGTTTGGAAAAATCTGGTTGCCTTAATACCTAATGGATTATACTGTATTTATTTTGTCATAGTTGAAATAAGATTTTACTGCTTGGTGATAAGAATTTTGGAAAGCCTTAAATAGGTTTGCTGCTTAGGAGTGAAATTTTTTAACAGATTGTTTATGATGTCAGATAATACTTAATCCTCGTTAGTCTTCATTTTTCTGAGAATGACCTCAAAATCATGGTCTATCATGGCCATTCCTACTATCATTTTCATTTCAAACACCAGGAAGGACATAGTAAGTTAGGGAAGGATAAAAACAAAAATTACACACATCTGATCCACTTATACCTCAATAAATCTCATTGACTAGAAAGTCCAATACAGCTGGAACAGAGGCTTAGAAATGTTTATTCTTGGTGTCAAGGTGCTCAGTTGAAATATGTGCAATATAGAAATTCCATCAAAAACCATCATATTCTTGTTGTACAGTGAAAATATTCCGAAAGCAAACAGGGAAAACTGAAAGTGATACCATATACTTGAAATTAATCATACCTAAAGAGATACCAATTCATAAGAATTGCTCCACTTTTCAAGGCTATCACTAACACACACAGTTTGAAATTAATGGATCTATTCAGTTTTCATCTTACTTGGCCTATACCTATTTCTTTTCTTTTTCCCTTTTCCATTTCTTTTCTTTCCTTTGTCAGTAATTACAAGTGGTATAAAATAAAATGCATAAAAGCCTGACTCCTTCTTACTTCTCACTACCTCTACCACTACTTCTCTAGAACAAGAAAACTTTATGTGTTCTGCACATTGTAGCAATGATCTCTTAATTGGTCTTGTGATTCCAAAAGTGCCCTCATATTTTACATTAAATAGTCACCAGGGTGATCCTGAAGTGATGAAAGCCAGGTCAAGTGCTCTTTTTGCTCCAAATCCTGCAGCAGTCTCACATTATATTCAGACTAATCATTCAAGTGCTTAAAATAACTTCCAAGGCTTTCCTTTAACTATCATTACTTCTTTCCTTCTATTTTCTTTTTTATTCAGTCTGCCATAAACATATTGACAATATGTATTTATCAGATACATCCATCAGTACATTTCTAAGATGATTTGCTTGCATAATTCCTGTCTGAACTGCTATCACTTCATCTTTCTGCATGTTCAACAGTTTTACCTATTTCAAATGTCATATCCTCAATTGGAATTGCTTTCACCATTTGTTTTATATTTGATTTAATTTAATTTGATTTGTAAAGAGAGAAGGACAGTAAGAGAGAAAGAGAGAGAATCAGTCTTATTTAGTTTTTCATGTGGCTTTTGTTGCTCTGACACTTCGTTGTGTACATGGGGCTAGGGTTGGAACCTAGGTCCTCATACATGCCAGGCAAATGCTATAACCACTGAGGAATCACTCCAGCCCCTCGCTACTCATTTTAAAATACCAGCAAATACTAATTATTCACAACCTTTCTTTACATTTTTTTTTACTTCCATAGAATTTAGCATGTAAGAACAGAGATGGTACATTTAATCCTATACTATTGCTTATTACCTACTATTGATATTCCTACAATAGAATGCAAACTTCATAAATACAGGAGAGTTTTGGTATGTATGTATTTTTTTCTTAATAGATAAATGACTATGAAAACAATTAAATCAGAAATAAATGCAAGTGAATTACCCCAAGTATAAACCTGTGAATGGGCTTTTAAGGCATTTCAGTAGAAGTCAGATTTAAATTTTGATAATTTAGAGATAAAATTAGAGATTCAGTCACATTAAATTTTTATAAATTATAAAAGTGCGTTCAAATGAATTCTATTTTTCTCCTAAAATTTAATGTATTTACATAATTAGGATAGCCAAATGAGAAAAGAAGTAAAAATGCAAAAAAATTTAAAATTGTATAGAGCATCATGCTTTGAAGAAAGGATGATGTGTTGATCCTTTGGCAAATATATTTGTGCTCTGAAAATCAATCTGTTCTGTTAAATTTGTCCTTGATATTATACAGCAAAATCCTCTTTCACCAATTCTGTGTTTGTCAAAAAGTGTTAGCAATTATAATAATTTTGCTTCTCTCATATTTTTGATTGATAGGAAATATAGAGATTGGTAAAAGCACTCTACTTGGCCTTTATAATTTTAATTTTAAATTATTAAAAGATCTTTCTTAAATAGTAGTTGCATACATTTTTTTTCATGTGAACTAGAATCCCTGATTACTTCTGATGTTGCTAAAATATGAGCCACCAGGCTTGAAAAGTTAGTGTAGAAACCTTAATGTATGGACTGAATATATGCCTGGCCAACTAGGGCCTTTTGAGTTTTATATTAAGAATAAAGGTAATGGGATAGCACAAAGGACTTTCATGCAAAAGGATAAACATGGCTTTATTTGTTATTCTAAAAGATTTATATGGTTTTTATGTGAAAATGAGACAAGACTAGAGGTACAGCATAAATGGTAAGCCCATCACATTATCCCAAGAAGGATGAATATGAATTAAGGTTGTAGCAATGTGACAGAGTTAAGCTGACAAGTAAACAAAAATTTAGGTTAAAGAATTGACATACCTTGGGAAGATTAAATAATGCAATGAAATCATATATCTCTCATTTTCTATTTCCTGAATTCTATCTTCTTGGGAAAATTACTTATAAAAATTTTAGTTTCTTCGCAGTGATAATATTTACCTCAGAGTTATTGAGATAATTAAATGAGATTGTGAATATAAAGCTATTACCACCATGTCTGACATACAGAACTCAACAAGTAATTAATATCATTAAATAGATTATATATGTAGTGTGAAAATTTGAGAGAAAGAAAAATGATTTTTAATATTATGATCTCAGCCAAACAGAGTGAGGGGAAAAGTTACTTATGGAGAATGGAAAAACAGAAGAAATGGGAAGTGTAAAGCCTAAGTTGGAAACTCCATTTCTTTCCTAAAACACATTCCCATAGTACATTATATGTGCGAGTTTTTAGTCTGACCTTTCAGAGATTACTAATGGAAGCATTCCTATACTAGATAATAGCCATTAGCTAAGAGCCTTACTCTTCTCTTTCCAGGTAGAAGATCCCTCACTCTCTTAATTCTGAGGCCAGCATGAGCACTTTGCCCCAGTAAAATTCTGGGAGAAAACTGGAAGAGATAGTCACTTCCTTCTAAAACGCACTTGTCCTCCTGGCTGGTTATTTCGCTGATGCAGACTACATAGGATGGTGTTCAAGGATTGTAAATGATAGAAATGACTACTCTTTCTGTAGTGTTTGTTTTGTTTTATTTATTTTAATGTATGATGAAACAATTTAGAATCATGTTAGAAATTCACATTATGCTAGCCAAAAGCAACCACTATTTTATGTTTACAAGTATCTTATGGTTACCTAAAGTAATGCAGTGTACTGATAATAAAAGTAAGAGATGAGGGATGGAGAAATATTGCTTAGCAATCAAAACAAAGCAAACAACAACAAAAGCAAAACAATAAGAGTAGAAAAACAAAAATTCCTGAATTGAGTTCCTTTTTTAAACAAGCAGTGTGTTCTATTTCAGGTACCTTCCAGTTTGTCAAGGAAAAAACTCTTAGTGTTATGATTGACTCCCTATTTTGTCTCTCATCACATATCCAACCTATTAGCTGATATTATTGGCTTCATCTTCAATTTATAATCAAAATCTGACTACTTTTCTCCCTTTTACAACTGTCTCTCTGGTCATGAACTCCTTCATCTCTTGCCTGAATTAGTGTAATAACTTTCTGTCTTGAATGTATGTTGCTATAGTTGGTCCCTTATTCTTCTTATGTTAACAGCATCATTTTGAAATATAAATCTTACTGAATTACTTCTCTGCTTTAAACCTTGCATTTGGCCTCTCATTTCCTTCAAAATTCTAGTTGCAGATTTTACAAGCCCCTCACTTTCATGATTTTTAACTTCTTCTACACTCTCTGCTCCTGCCAACCTGGCCTTCATTATTTCTCTTTGCCCACTTTGAGAAACATCCTTCTCAGTAACTTTGCTCTTGCTGCCTGAACTTCCTGAAATGCTACTCTGAAATACCAGCAGAACCGATACCCATTATCTATTCAATAGTTGCTCAAACACCACCTTCTATATGAGACCTGCCTTGATTACTCTAGGTAAAGTGTTAACGTCTTTGTTAAACATACTCTCTTTCTTTTACCCTTAGGCAACTTCCTGCCTATAAAACAGAGCCCCTGTGGACATGCTATATTATGTTATCATTTTAAATTTTATTACTAATATTTAATATCTGTATCCTCTCCTTGAGTAAAGTACATGACAGTACTAAACTTTATATTGTTTAGTGACAGCTCCGGGCAACTACTAAAGTATCTAGCAAAAATGTAGTTATTAGAAAATATGACTGAGTGGATTAATGAATAAGGGATAGCTACATGAAAATCATGCAGACATTCTTGGGGGTTTGGCTTCTAAATAATGTGTGAAGAAATCAAAGGCAATTTGTGAATTGTGTTATACTAGTCAGAATACGAATCTAAAGTTCTGAATACAATTCAGGGTAAAATTGGAGGGCAACCTAGGTGATTAATTGGAGTAATGTGTTTTAATTTATAAAGTCAGTCCCACTATTCTTAGATTCAGATAATTATATAACTACTTATTATAGAAATAGGTTTGTATGTATTAAGTTATGCACATATGAAAATGCTTTTCAACAATCTGTGCAATGTAAATATTAATGTATACTGTGTAATGCACAATAATGTCATGATTTTTATTGTTATCTCATTATGCAAAGCAAAAATAAAGGCTAAATCAATGAGAAGAGCAAGGGCATTTATTCAGAAACTGCTGTGGTGAGGGAAACAGAAACCCAAGGGCTGGTAGAGGAAGGGAAAAATTCATGGCTTCATTTATGCCTGATTGGAGGTTGTTGGTATGAGGATGTTGTAGACAGAAAACTGGATGGTAGAGAAGCAGAGCATTTGGTTAGAAAGCATTTTGTCCTTCTCAGACACTATGTTGAAACTGGAACTAAAAATCGGAAAAGCAACCAGTTGTCAATCAAGTCTTGGCTATTTGGGGCCAATTGTTACAGAAATTATTTAGCTTGTTGGATTGTTACTGGATACCTGACATTTTCTAAGAATGAATTTTAGCAGGCTGGCTTCCTTGGTTGTCTGCAATGGTAAGCATTTGTGAGCAATGCTTATGGTTAGAAATCTAATTATACATATTTATGACTATTTTCCATTTGTGTATTTGGCTCTCAGTTTGCTCATGACAGAGATAACATTTATTGATCGCAATGTAAATTAGCTTATGTTATCCTCACAAATATTGTGTACATTTTATACTTTTCTAGTCTACATGTTATTGGTGAGATACGAAGGTTAGCAGTTTGGAGATTTATCTTTGGTCATATAGTTAAACGGTAACAATTTGATTAAACTATGGATTTGTTTTACTTAAGAGTCTTAAGAAAAAAAATTAAGTGAGGGAGGAAGAGACTGAGAGAGAAAGAAAGAGAAAATCAATTTTATTTACTTTTCCATCTGGTTTTGTTTCTCTAACACTTAGTTGTATATATGGTACTGGGTTTTGAACCCAGGTCCTTGTGCATGTCAGGCAAACACTCTAACTGTTGAGCCACTGCTCTAGCCCCTTATGAAACTTTTTAAAACTCAAATACCACATGCTTTCTGAAAGGGATGGATTTCAAAAGATACTTTAAGGTGATGTATAAAATTCTCACAAATATTATGCAACAGAAATATTGTGATACAGGAAAATATATGATAAAGAACTAAGAATTGCTAAACAATATTCAAACTAGAATGATACTTATGTATATAGAATATGTATTCACATTTATGTAAATATCTGCAGATACATATATAGACAGGAATATCAACATACATATAAGTACAAACAGTTGATCATTACAAAATTTAAATAAATGTGATATTTATTATACTCTTTCAATAAAATTTTAAACAAATAATAATCTAATTATCACATTCTGAAAGAATATAAGAAGATTTGGTTTTCTTTCCATTATATCTACTTCTGTATATAATATTTTGAAATGAAATTTTCTTGCAAGGGCTAAACTTCACAATCTCACTGTGATAAATATTCACCATAAATACGTTCCATTAGTTTCATGTAAACAAATCTTATTTAACCTTTCAGCAGATCTGCTTTCATGAAGGAGTATAAACTCAAAAAACAAAGCAAATAGATAACTAGCTAGGGCAGAAACCAACCCAATTGGGGCATAAAATATCCTGAGAGTTAAGTAAGATTGACAACCCAAAGGTAATTTTATATATTAAGAAATATAGTATAAGATAAATCACAATTAAACTACTAGATTTCTTTCACAAAATTAACTTTCCCCAAATCAACATCGGTAAACTCTCAGTGAATTAGTGTGCAAGTATAACTAATGGAACTAAGCAATGATCTTATATTTGTGTACATAATATAATGTCAAATAATAACTTACTTTTAGAACAGGGAAGTCCATTAAAAACTCTAGTGTAACCCTATCAGCATTACAAATGAAGGAACCAAAATCCAATAAAATAAATGGTTTATCTCTAGAAACATGCAACTAGTAAAAGAGTGGCATTAGGCCACAGCCAATTTGACTTTAAGTTTAATTATTTTGCTTTATTATCACACTGTTATTACCCTACCATAAATGCTTCCATCTTTGGTCCAGATCATATTTATAGATAACAATATAATTTTAAGATGTCTTGTCTAGTAGAGCAGAGAACATGATATATGTGTGGTCATGACGGTACAATCCCTTCATAATCACTTGCTTTCAGTGGCCCTGGAAATTAATAGAGTCAATATTATTTGTAGATAATCTACTATAGAAAACCTTGTGAATTATATTAATGACTATATTATGACCATAAAGATCTTTGTCTCTCAGTAATTAGCATTTCAGAGGAATAAACACTGATCAGACCCAGATGAGAAAAATCAACATTAGTTTATATATGCAATAAGTGTTTGTATATTTTATTATAAATGTCAAAGCTTCAATAAATCAAGAGAATCAATGTTTATGCAAATACTCTATAAGATTCAAGTCTAGTACCATTAACACAAGCACTTAATATTTTCATATATTTATGTACAACTTCATATTACCTGGATTGTTGGATCTGTTAACCTTGTAAAATGAATGCTGCACATAATACAAGATATAATTGTACCAGATAAGTATTTGGAAGTAATTTCTTCACAGTTTTTGAAATGTGATAAACACATTGACATAGACATTTTTAAAGCATGCTTTAGTGGAGATAACTACAAATATCTCAAAATTGAGATTTACATATATTTTTATGTTAATGAGTATTAATAATCATAAGCAAGGAAATTCACTTTAAGGTGATTAAAAGTTGCAGTAAGTATTTAAAATACATTTTTATAATGCAGTTTATGCATAATTTCAAGTCTAAACATGTAAAATGTGTTACATAATTTATTTTAAACATAATACATGTATTCAGGAAAACAATTAGTCAAAATACAGTATTTTTTACATATTTTCAAAATTCATTTTTTTAAAAGATGGACAATGAGAGAGAGAGAGAGAGAAAGAAAGAATTAATTTTATTTAGTTTTTTCTTACCGCCTCTGTTGCTCTGACACTTTGTTTTGTACATAGTGCTGGGGTTTGAACCAGGGTCCTCATTCATGCTAAGCAAGTGCCATAACCACTGAGCCACCAATCCAACCCCCAAAATTCAATGTTTAAAAATATTTTAAATATTTTTAGTTATCTTCTTCACTTATAAATGGGTTGTGAATTATTTCTGTGGTAAATTCCCAACATTCTTTTCATAATTTCTCCATGTTGTGATTGTTATTCTTTTAGAAAAAAAATGTCCTCATAATGATGACATTTGGATGGGGGGAGTTCTAATTATACCCAAAATTAAATTGTAAACCCCTTAAACAGAGAAGTGAAATCACTCTCATCTCTCCCTCCCTCTCTCTCTCTCCTCTACCTCTTTTGCTCTTTGTATATTTTTTTAAGAGAGAAGGACAGTGAGAGAGAGACAGAGACAGAAAAAATCAACATTATTGAGTTTTTCACATGGCTTTTGTTGCTTTGACACTTTGTTGTGTACGTGGGTGTTGAGGTTTGAATCCGTGTACTTGCGCATGCAGAGCAAGCGCCATAATCACTGAGCCACCACTCCAGTGCCCTGGTTTTTATATTTTTTATATAACTTTGCATAAAATTTTATCAGGAACTAAACTGAATGTCTTTTCACATCTTTCAATACATAGCTCTTGAATTATTAGTGGTTTCCTTACTACTTCACTCAAGAAAGCAATGTGTGTGTTTCTGTCAATTAACACCTTTTTATATTAGTGTATACCATGTGATAAATCTTAATAAAGACCTATATTGTGCAAAGATATATTTTATTTATAAATTTAGTCATAGGGTGGAAATATATAAACAAAATATTTCTGCAAAATATCAATATGAAAGGATAACAAAGGAAACAATTACAAAAAAGAAAAAAGTAGATACAGAAAGCACGCATCATCTTCTTGTTATCTCTGGCAATAATTACTAGCTATGTTGATGGATGGAAAGAGAGAAAGAATTGTATTATTGATTATTTCACAACTAATTAATTACCACATTAATCTAATAAATGTAGGAATAACTTTTAGATTGTTTATTTTCCCCACTCCATTATTTCAATTCAAGCAATGTTACCTAAATATACTTCTTACATACTAAATGACTATATTTTTTCCTCCAAATTCTTTTGAAATTTAATATATATTATAAATATGGGAGCTAGGATAAAATGGGCACTTATAATAGATTTTAAATAGTAGAGTTTAAATTATTATTTACTTCACACTTTCTACTTATTTTGTATTCATCTTTGAAAAATAAATGCAAAATTCTTAAAGACCAGCATATTATACATCATTGAGTAATTACCTATTTCATTCAATCTATGAGGCAATATTCTTAACTTGTATTTGAAGAAATGAACTTTTGAAAGTTATTACCTTTAGTGTGTTTCACGGGGCACTTGAATCTCACATTCATAAATGGTATTATTTTCTCCAATTTTGACTTCAGTTTGTAGTTCATTTTACCACTTCACAGATGCTTTAGGGAGATGTTAAATCCTGTGAAAAACTCAATGTGTTAGTTAAAACTTACCAAATCATACATTAGTAAAAAGGAAATATTTCTAAGTCATTATAACATTTAGAGGGCTAGGAAAAATGAGTCCTTGATAATTGGAAAGACTGACATTTTCATAAAAGAGTCATTAAATAATCATTATAAAATACAATATTCAAGTGACTTAGGAAACTGCTTAATATAAGTAACACCATGATTACATGAATGGCAGCCTGAATAAAATCTCAGTGATCCATGAGTTGTTTGACACAGGATCTCATTTCATTTGCATATTACTATATATAAATAGACTTTACACAAGACAGTGTAAGTAGATGATAAAGGAAATGAACTTCACTAGGATTACATCTGAACAATGAAATTAGTATACAGGTATACCGATAAGTCATGTGATTTTTGAACAGTGTTTTAATTTTTCAAAAACTTCATTTTTCTTTTTAAAAATTTGAGAATATTTGCTCATCCCCTACTAACGTCAATGAGTTTTAATAGAATAAAGTAGATAAAAGTTATAAGATTTCTAATATAATTCCTCATTCTATTTTATTTTATTAAGAAGTTTATTGTTGTACAATTACAAATGCATATGTATTAACATCTGATATGCCCTGATCCTAATCCAAAATCACCACCACAGTACCCACACCCCAATCTCTTTTATCAAAATAATGCAATAGATACTAACACCCAAGACTCTTTTTGCCTCTGCACTTAGCAAATGTATTACTAATTTATTTCCCAGTCTCTAGTGTTTATATTTTACTTCTTTCTATTTTACTCAGAGTTAACTTTTCTTTAATTTCTGATTTTGTCAATGTTTTGATAAAGCAATTTAAATAGAATGCACTTGCTTATAAATTAAGTTCTGCAAGGTTTCCAACTTCATGAAATAAAATCCACTCCCAACATAATAAAATAAATCCTTTCCTCCAGGTAAAATTCATGGTACAGCAGTCCTCCCTTATAAACAGAGAATTCCACTTCCAAAACCCTCAGTGAATACTTTAATAAAATATACATATATACTATGTTTGCACTATATACCAATCCTACATTAATGTTTAATTTATAAATTAGAAACAATGAAATTAACCATAACTAATAACAAAACATAAGAATTAAAACAATATTCTGGGACAATACATCCATAGAATGAGCTGGTGGAACAGCATTACCCGGGTGGCCAGAGGACTGACTACCACACCTCACCCAACCTCAGGCTCCAAGCAAAGAGCAAGACTTCTCTCACTGGGGAAGCAAGGCATGAAAGCTAGGATAGGACTTTGACCTGGACCTTGGTGCAGGACATAGTGTAGTAAAACCCAGCATCAGGCAGGAACCAAAGACCTCTATACCCAGGTAGGAGTTCACAAACAGAGTTCTAGCTATTTGCACTACACAATAGGTTATCATTATCTATTGCCACCCTATCATCACCATCACATTTACTGAAAAGTAATACACTTAGAAAAAACTTTTCTAAAGACATATTAGTCTCTTCAAATCTAAACATACTTCTGGAATTAGCGTTATCTCTATATACTATCCACTATTATTATTATACATATAGCCTCTAGCACATCAGTTTGTTCTTTCTAACATGTTATTCTTTTTGTATTATCTGAATTTTCATTCTAAAGCTCCTCCAAGGTTTTCCATTTAAACTATTTTTAAATAAATATGTCAAAAGTGACTCTTTAAAATCAGATTTTTCTCCTTCATGTTTGACTGAATATCTGATATAGAAGATATTAAGAACTAAGATTCAGATAAAGATGATATTGAGGCATAAGGTGTGACAGAAAGAAATCCATTTCTTACTGGCACCATACTTATTTCTAAAGAAGTGCTTGAGGAACTTTTGGGAACATTAAGGATATGAAAGATATAAAAAGATTTTTTTAGGAGATTGGCAGACACGTGCCTTTGTAGAAGAAACTATGGCTGTTGTGAGAACCTCTATGGCATGTCTATGTGAGATGACTTCGCCTTGAGTTCCCCATGTCCCTCAGATATGTTGGAGGAATTTTCATAAAAACCACAAAGAATTTTGGAAGATAACAACTCCTGCATGTGGGAAAGAAAAATAATTAAATAAATAAAAATTAAAAATAGAAAAATGGAGTCTGCACTTCTGCCCTGGGTTTTAATTCTGAGTCAGAGTCAAGAAATAATGAGAACAAGGTACAAAGTGGTTAATAAACCTGTTTTCCAAGATGGTGTGCTCATACCAATATGTTCTGCTAGGTATTGCAGAAGAGTGAGGCCTGTAAATGCTTTTCTCCTAGGAGGAAAGGGCCAGACGTGGATGGAATGGGCTTGAGTCCTGCTATAGACAGTCAATGCAAAAGGTGAGAAGGGTCAACCAGAGAGGCTGGGGGGTAATCTCCAGACATAGTGCTGAGGAAAGAACCAGGAGTTCTATGAAAATACCCAAAGGATATTAGCATTTCTCAGGAGTAAGACAAGTGCTTAGGAGTGGGGCCAGCAGTGTGCTTCTGAATTGCTTTAAAGCATATGCAAGTTCAATTATTTTCCAGCCCACCACATCTCTGTCATCTGGTATGGAGAAATCAAACAGTAGCTGGGCAGATGGACTCTAAATCTTAACTATTTTCTTCAAATCACTAATACCAACAACAGTAGAATGTTCACATTTCCCCTTCTATATGTCCAAATATCATTTATATTCACCTTCCTTTTCTAAAACTATATTTGTCTGGATTTGCTACTTAATGAAATTTTGTAGTGTTCCATATGTGAACAAAATGGAAAGGAAACAAGACTGTGACATTAAGTGTATTTTTTTAGTGAAGCAATTACTAGAATGTTTTTGAAACTCCAACTTACATAAAGAGAAATGTCTTTTTTAAAAACAATTTTTTCTCTTCTCTTTAAGGAATTTGATCTATCCCCCAAGGAAATACAAACTCAAATAAATTCATCCAAAAAGAATTTTGTTGATTGTCCTAATGTAAATATTTCAATACTAAGACTATTTTGGCTAACATTAAGAACTCTTTATGAGAAAGGATATAAATTTTTATGAACTAGAGTCACATTATGCTCTCCTTTCATCTACTGAGTTACAATTCACCTAACATTCACTCAACCCTGGTGTGCAATTCAATGATTTTTAGTAAATTTATAAAACTGCAGAACTTCCACCACAATCTAATTTCATAGCATTACCATCACCAGAAAAGGAAATTTGTGTCCCATTGTCATCACTTATCTTTCACAAACCTGCCCCAAACAACATAATTATATTTTATGACTGTAAAGATTTGCCATTTCTGCATTTCATAAAAAATGAAACTGTACAATATGTAGTCACTTCTGACTAGCTCTTTTCACAGTATAAAGTTTGAAGTTAAACAATGTCATGGCATGCATCAGTACTTTGTTCTGTTTTACTGATGTCTATACTTCATTCTATGATGACTACCTACTGTTTCCTGGACTGGTGGACATTTTGGTTATTGCCTATTATGAATAATAGTACTTCGGAGACATATTAGGAGAGATAGTAAAATGGCTAGGTAGTCAGGACAATGAGCACCATACAACCACACCTAGAAAGTAGCCTTAGAAATAGAAAGCTATTAATGGGCAAGCTTAGGGCGTTCAAATGAAAATGACCTTGGGGCTCATCTGTGGGAGTAACTCCTTTGTCCCAGAGGTGGCAAAACTATGAAGTGGGGATGGACACAGATAGGAACTAGGAAAGAGTTGCTATCTGTTTTGCATAGATTTGAACCAATGATTTTGGTGCTTAGTTTCAATGCCTGTTTTACATAGGGTTTAGCCAATGATGTTGGTGCTTTTCATGAATCTTATTTTTTTCTTTTCATGAATCTTAATCAAGGGTCATACCCCAAGCCTATATAATCCCTGGCCTAAGGTAAATCAGATGGTATCCTGCTTGGAGGTACCCATCCACCTTGCAGAGACTCTGCTCTCTTTCCTTAAATAAATCCTACTCCTTTCACTCTTCTCTTCTGAGCTTGTCTGTGGATTTTATTCTTCAAATTCACAAGACAAGAACCCAGAAGAAGATTGGGCTGAATTCTGGAGTGAATTTCCACACCAAGAGCTGTAAGACCGGCTCAACAGTAGTGGGGTGGGCAGTGAGGGGTGGGGGTGGGGGGACCCCAACTCTTAGCTGGGTACCTGCTAACCCTGTTTGGGCTGCAGGAATCTGCAGCCAGCCCAAGTTCCTAGTTTTAACTAGGAATAACTGCAAATATTAGAAATGGGCTACTTTGGCCACAGAATCTGTAGTCAGCCCAGACTCCATTTGCCAGCAGGAACAGAGAATCCAGCCTCATCTCAGAAACACCCCCATCACTCTTATCACCATTCACATACAAATCTTCTCCTTCCTTCTGCTTGGATGCTTGAGTGAAATTGTTGGCTATGTAGTAAACATGTTGAATAATGTAAGAAACTGCCAAATTGTTTTCTAATGCAGTTGAATAGTGTACATTCCCATAAGAAGCAACTGTTTGAAGTTCCAGTTTCCTGTCATCTTCATCAACACTTTTGTGCAGACTTTTTTTTTAATTGAACACAGTTGCACCCAAATGTTAAAGCCTGTCCTTACATCTGAGATTCATTCTCAGCCCCCTTCTTTTCCTTATTATTTTGTTTTAGACAAATATTTTACTACTGTGACCAAAGAACATGACACAAACAATTTTAGAACAGGAACACTTAATTTTGGGGCTCACCTTTTCAGAGGTCTCAGTCCATGGTTAGCCAACTCCATTTCTCAGGGCCAGAGGTGAGCCAGAATACCATGGCAAAGATTAAGGCAGAGGAAAGCAGCTGGGAAAATGGCACCTGAAAGCAGATAGAAAGAGCTCTGACCAATGAGGACAGAATATAAACCCCAAAAGCACACCCCCAGGGAATCACCCACTCCAGTCACACCTTACCTGATTACAGTTACCTCTCTTTCAGGAGATTAATGCACTGATTTGGTTGAACTTCTTAAAACCCAATCCTTTCATCTCTGAACTTCCTTGCAGTGTCTATCTAACACACGAGTTTTGGGGACACAAGTAATAATATTTAAACCATAGCTCTATTCTTGTAGGAATAAAATGCTATCTCATTGAAATTTTAAATTTATTAGTAACTATTTGTATTGAATTTTTCATTTGCGTATTGATCATATGTTTATCTTCTTTGGGGAATTATTTATTCAATGACTTACCCCATAATTTAAAACTATTGAGTAACTAGTTTTCTTATAATTGTATTGTAAGAATTCACTATGTATTTTGAATTATGTTTGTTATTAGCTATATGATTTGCAAATATTTTTTCCACTGTCATGTATTTTCATTTCTTAATATTTTCAGGATTTTATTTGGAGTAAGGTCAATTGATCAATGTGCTTTTTTTTTTCATTTTAAGAGAGATGGACAGTGAGAGAGAGCAAGAAAGAGAGAATCAATTTTATTTACTTTTCAATGTGGCCTCGGTTGATCCGACATATTGTTGTGTACATAGTGCTGGGGTTCAAACCCTCATATTCATGCATGCCAGGCAAGTGCTAAACCTCTGAGCCACTGCTCCAGGACCAATCAATGTGTTAATTTATTGCTTGTGCTTCTAATTTTGTATCTTAATGTCTGTTTATATGTCATTCAAGAATTTTATAGTTTTAGCCTTGTATTTTGGCCTCTGTGTTAATTTTTGCTATGGCATGGTAAAATGATAAATTCCTTTATTTTTGTTAGTGTACCCAATTTTTCCTACTCTGTTTTTTTTAAAAAAATAACTAATCTTTCCTTATTGGGGTGATTTAGCAGCTTTGTTCAAAAATAAATTGAACATCGCCATAAGGGTTTGTTTCTGAACTCTCAACTCAGATTTAAATGCATGATATTATACCATTATCCGAATCTCTTAATTAATCTTTGTAGTAAGTTTTGAAATCAGGAAATATATGTTCTTTTAATTTCTTTCCTTTTAAGTTTGTTTTCATTTGTATTTCATATGAATTTTAAGAACTATGTATCAATTTCTGGGAAAAAATAGCAGGGTATTGATAGATGTCACCCTGAATTTATAGATAACTTTTGGGAGTATTGAGTTCTCCAACTCGTGGTTATGGAGAACACCTGTATTTATTAAGATCACATTAAAACTTCTTTATGAACACTAACATTGTACTTATATTGCCAGAGCCAATATTCATTACATTCTATACTCTGTCTTTTCTTACCTTTATTTAATATATATTCTGCAAAATTAAATATTGAGTTTTATGGCTAGTGCTTATATTAATACCATTAGTAACTGTTTTATTTTTGGTAGTCTGAATTCTTTCTCCAAAGGAGTCCTCTGAAAAGCTCTTGGTAAAACATTGCTTAAATTTTTGTATGTATGTTTCTAAAAGATTGTGAGCTTTACTAAAAGCCAATTGTGTTGGAATTATAATATTGGCTTTTATGTTCTTTTCTGGGTACCTAAATTATGTTACTTAATTTCCTTCTGGTACAAAGTTTTGCTGTAGAATAGTAACAATTATAATTTCATTTGCTTTAAAATTCATGATTTTTTGCTTAGATACTCTTAGAAGATTTTTCTCTTTAATATACATCAATATTTCTAGAATATGCCTTACTGCTTGTTCTGGCTTAATATCTTGAAATATGCTGTATGTAATATCTTCAAATATGCTGTATGTAATATCTTCAAATATGCTGTATGTGCCATGTAGTATTTCTTTTTTTTATTACATAGATTTTAATTTTCAGTATTCTATTCTCTTGCTTTAAAAAAATCATATTCCTATTACTAATTCATGTGAATTAGTTCTTTACTATCTTAATCACTCTTTTTAAAAAGCATTTTTTCCTATAAGAAGCCAATTTAAAGATTTAAAGTATGATGTTATTTATGCTTCTGTGGTATATTCCTTTATTTTTTATTTTGCAATTATTTCTCCCATCTCTAGTTCTATTTAATATTCTGTAACCTCTTTTCAGAATTGCAAAATCATAATTTATAATGTTCTTTATGTCTTATTTTATTCTTAATGGAACAGGATTTCTTTTACAATGTCAGATTATAATCTTTATGTCTTTTGTGAGTTTGCATTTCTGAATTGCTTTAGTTTTTTTTAGAGAGAAATGGATAGTGAGAGAGAGAGAGAAAGAAAGAGAGAATCACCTTTATTTAGGTTTTCATGTGGCTTTTGTTCTCTGACATTTAGTTGACTCTATGACACCACTTTGTTATTTCAATGATTTTAAAATTATACAATTCATATTTTTTTATTCTCCATGTTATTCCAAATGTAGTCTTTGGTGAGATAGTGTATTCACGTCATCATATTACATAGGCAAGTAGAGACTGTAAGGATCAATTGGATGCGTAGCACTCTCCAAGAGTAAGCTTTCTGGAATTAGATATCTATTAAAACAAACACAGGTGCCTGGAGCAGTGGCTCAGTGGTTGCAGTGATTGCCTGGCATGCACAAAGAAGTGTACCACAGCATCATGCACACAATGAAGTCTCAGAGCAATGGAAGCCACATGAAAAGCTAAATAAAATTGATTTTCTCTTTCCCTCTCTCACTATCCCTGTCTCTGTTAAAAAAAAAATAAATAAAAAACAAACAAACAAAAAAACCAACAAGGAAACAAAACAAAACAAAACAGTAACTTCATATCTAGGTCAATTGTTAAAATGTCACAATTCTGAAGACGGTATGAGCATATACATGTGAAGCTTTCTAAAATGACTAACTAGAACTCTCATTCTTAAGAACAGTATACAAAGATTTTCCTTTAATTTTAAGGAAATTGCTTAGAGTGTTGAATTTGGCATTCTTTGAGATCTTTCCTCTTGACTCTTAGATAGTGTTTTTGATATTCTGGAGACAAAACTGCAAAGGTAAATGCTACAGCCAGAGAGAATACTCTATATCAGTTGATAGTTTTGTATACTGGTTGCTTAAGGAATATGAACATTTACATGTAAAAGTTAATTAATATTGAAAAATGAAAAGTATACTAATATTGAATTAAAAATATTAACAAAGTGGATTAAAGAACAATTTTATAACTCAAAATTTTCAGTTAATTACCTGTGGAATTGGGAATTTTGATTTTTATATTTTAATGCTTCATTTGTATTTAGTGCTATCATTGTGAATGTAATAATTATTTTCAGTATTTTAAATATTGTCTTTAAATAAGCAATTTAATTCTTTCAATTCTGAAAGGGCATAGGAAACTAATTTTGAGAGGAAGTTTCACTCATTTGTAATAAATGGGTGACATTGTTATCTTCCAAACAGATCAGTTACTGTAGCATCTCTACGAACAAACATTGCATGGATCAATACTTTCAGAGATATTTCTGGTAGTCTTTAGCATATTTTTAGACACTTCACTGTTGAAAATTATGAATATTTTGTAATTTTCCAAAAATTCTGTGACTGCTTTCCAAATTTAGCATAACCCAAACAGAAAAGAGAGGAACACGCTGTTATAATTTTCCTTTGCTATTATTTTTCATTATTTTGATTAGCATAATTTAATTGTACAAAATAATGGGACACTATGTGATATTTTAACACATGCATAAATACATAAAATAAAAAAATAAAATTTCCCTTTCCTTATCATTTGTTTATGCTTGGAGACTGCAAGTACCTCTCTTCTAAATTTTTATAAAATGTAATCTATTGTGAATATAGGCATCCCACCATCTGGGTTTTGGTACGCTGATTCAACATCCATTTATTGCCCTCTCCTCCACACATTGCATCATCCAATAATCAATCTTTTATATTCAGATCAACTCATTTTCAGTTTCCACACATGAATGGCAACATGAAGTATTTGTCTTTCTGTGCTTTGCTTCTTTCACTTAATCCAAAGTCCTCTATGTCCCTACATTTTGCTGCAAATAACAGGTTTTCATTTTTCTTTATGGCTGAATAATATTCCATTGTATATTGTATACATATACATTGTATATGTATATGTATACAATATTATATGTATACAATAATATTCCATTGTATATGTATACAATATATACACACACACACACGCACACACAAAATTGTGTGTACTTGTCCACCAGTGGGTGCCTGGGTCGGTTACATATCTTAGTGTTGCATCTCAGGAGTTCCCGAGGGCAGGCGGGATGGCTCGGACCAGCCGAATCGTAACCCGGAGCCGAGCAGGAGGGTGAGTGTGGCAACCAGGCTCTCCCTTCGGTGGGTGCCCCCTCCGCTTGGCCAGGGAAATGAGTCAGTGACACGGAGTTGGTGGCAGCTCAAAATCCGTTTACTACCAAGGCACACAGGTTTTTACAGGGAGGGGAGACAGCCAAAGAACCAATAGTAGAATGACAGGTTGGCCTGTCCTGTCCAACGAGGAATGGCCGCGTCAACTTGGTCAACTATCGCTATCAGGAAAAGCAGTTTAGAGAAGAGGAAGAGGAAGCAGGCACCATGTTTGTGCCCTTTGTGCTAGGCATGCAAAATTGGAGTGGAGAAGAAGAAGTGTCATGGTGTCCAGTGCAGCATTCGACTTCAGTACAGTGCCCCACAATTCCCCCTTTTTGTTTTATTATTGAGCCAACCGGGCGGCTAAAAACCAGGGTGGGGCTCCTGTCTTAGGTTGTCCCCATCCTTTAGGGGATCTTACCCATCTTTGGATACCCGCACGGCCAGCGGTTTTTGTGCAGTGTGTGTGTGGGAAGCCCAGAGGACCTGACTTAGCTTGTTCTCCCTTCAGGAGAATTTTTCCCATCATTGGTCCAAAGGGTCATAGCCACGGTCAGCACTGGCCAGTCGCTGATATTGAACCTTGACGCTCATGAGTTGTATGACTTCAACTCTTTTGGACAAAGGCAATAAGTCTATTGGCAAGGCAGGGCCAAAGGTAGGGCCCTTGCTTTACTTGGATCACCGAAGTTGGCCTGTGTCAAGAGCATCTCCACGAGTAGGAGCACCAAAATTGGGTGGATCATCATGGTTCCTGGAAGAGATCAGAAGGGGAAAGCTCCTCAGGGGAGGTTGAATTCCCTGGGTGTTGGTTAAGAGGGCTTTCAGTACTAGGAGGGCAATGCTTGAGATCGCTGGCTGGGACCCAAATTGGCTTGGGTTCATCAGTTGGAAAAACACAGCCAAATCCTCGCCCCATAGTGATCAGTGTGTCAGGGCCTCTCCATATCCCCGTGAGGGGGTCTCTCCT
>PVKS010005070.1:0-87903 GCA_004027875.1 Aplodontia rufa | reverse complement strand
TGGTGCTGGGGTTTGAACCCGGGTCCTTGTGCTTGCCAGGCAAGCGCCGAAACCGCTGAGCCACCGCTCCAGCCCAATACAGAATACATTTAATTCATTTTAGTTCACACATTCTACTCAAGACCATTCTGCAATTTACCTTTCTACTCTTTTTCTATGGCTTCCTCTTTCCCCTCCCAAATATTTTCCCACACACATTTTAAGCCATACAGGACTGAACATGACATATATTTGCATATCTGAAATTCAACTGCAAAGTTCTGTTCCTCCCTTTCCAACCCAAATCAAAAGCCATCTTCTCAGAGAACTTCTATGCCCATCCCCTATAAAATTAATCACCATGAGCCCAAAGTACTCATCATGTTATATTCTTAAGTACTTATCTTACATGACTAGTTTGAGTCTTTGGAGTTTCCTGTGGTTTTTCTTTCCCTCTTTTAAATATCTTTGTACTGCATAATTAGTAATATATAGGGTATTTCAATCAAACTTACAGAACTGAACTTAATTTAGTGAAAATTTTACTAGCCAAAATGTTGAATTAATAGGTAAGGCTCTACACTGCATCCTCTTCAATTGTAAAATACAGACATCAGAAGCTAAAAGGAGTCCCCTTAAGATGTGAATTTAGCAGCCACCCTTCAAATGTTAGAAGCACTGTATTCTTAAGAGCTCTATCCTTTATATGTTGCTAGAAAGTAGACACCAAAATGCCACAAATAGGGCAGGAGCAGTGGCTCAGTGGTTACGGTGCTTGCCTGGCATGCTCAAGTACATGGGTTCAAACCCCAGCACCACATACACAATAAAGTGTCCAAGCAATGAAAGTCACTTGAAAAACTAAATAAAATTGATTCTTTCTCACTCTCTCTCTTAAAAAAAAAAAAAAGCCACAAATAATGAAGTTCTGGTACCCTACTTTCTAACTGCGCTCTTACTCCAAAGATGTGCATCATTTGTTGCTGCTCTTAGCATTCTCCCAACCCCAATAAATAATCAGATTCACACACAACTTAATACATGTAGTGTAAGGGAAAAACTTCCAAGAACACATCTTGCTATCAACATATATCAGGTGCACCACTAAAATGACATATAAATACTGTGCTAATTCCTTTTTTTTTCTAATGAGTTTTCTTATTTTCCTTAGGGACTTCTAGTGGCTATTTTTCAATTTAGAGTACATCAAAATTACTGGGGAGAAGGGGTTATAGGGAGGGGCAGGAACTTTTAGGGCCTGGAAGTACACATTTTTAACAAATACCTTTGGGTGTTTTGAACACCAACTAGCAATTTCTGACTGCCTGGACACCAAATGAATATTCAACAATTCAATTCAATTCTGATCCTAACTACACAGAATTAGCATGAGCTCCACATCTTTTTTCTTAATTAAGAGTATATAGAGATACAAATGAGAGGGAAACATTATCAGACCATCAATAACCAAAGTATACATACATAGTTATCCAGGGGTAATGCCCAAACATGGATGACCACCTTGAGATTCACCTGTTGCAGTTACCCCCAGGAGAACTCCTGCATAAAATGGGCATCTCATGGAGGAATAACCTCTGCTTCCGAGATGGTTCGCCCATATTCCCACTCTCCAGTATCCTAGGAGATCTTCAAATACCCTCCCCCACTCCCACCCCTTCCCCACACCCCCCAGCATCCTAGGGTACCATCCACCTATTATGCTGACAATCATACAGTTTGAGGATATTAGCTCAGCCGCTCAACCTACTGCTTCCCCATGTATTCTAGCTTCCACATATGAGAGAAACCATTCGGCCCTTGAGTCTCTAGGATTGGGATACTTCACTTAGCATAATTTTTTCCATCTCCGTCCATTTGATATCAAAAGCCATAATATCATCTTCTCTAATGGCTGAGTAGTATTCCATTGCATCCACTCGTCAAGTGAGGGGCATCGGGGTTGGTTCCATAGTCCAGCTATGGTAAACTGAGCTGCTATAAACATTGAGGAAGCCACATCACCACAATAAGCTGATTCTAACTCTTTTGGGAAAATCCCCAGGAGTGGGATAGCTGGGTCATAAGGTGGTTCCATCCTTAACTTTTTGAGGATTCTCCCCACTGCTTTCCATAGTGGCTGAACCAGTTTGCAGTCCCACCAGCAGTGTAACAGTGTTCCTCTTTTCCCACAGCCCCTCCAGCATCTGTTTGTATTCTTCATTTTTGCCACTCTAACAGGTGTGAGGTGGTATCTCATTGAGGTTTTGATTTGCATTTCCCTTATAGCTAATGATGTGAAGAGCTCCACATCTTAAGGGCTTAGCCCCAGGAGACGCCCCCACTTCAGAAACTAATTGCTAAGCCACCTATAGCTAGATATAAATGACCCGTTACCCCTTCCTAAGGTTTAACAATTTCTAGAATGGGTCACAGAGGTAAGGGTACATTAACCAGTTCATTATAAAACGCACAAGTTAGTAACAGATGGAAGAATATGAGGGTGACTATAGTTAATATTGCTATACAGTTGACCCTTGAACAACACTGATTCTCTCAGGTTAGTGTGAACTACAATGATATTTGGAGGGGATTCTACAACAATTTGAAAAAAACTCACAGGGGGCTGGAGCAGTGGCTTGGTGGTTACGGCACTTGCCCGCCATGTGCGAGTACACAGGTTCAAACCCTAGCACCCACATACACAAATACGTGTGTACATGGCAACAAAAGCCGTGAAAACTTCAATAAAAATTGACTCTCTTGGGGCTGGAGCGGTGGCTCAGCGGTTTCGGCGCTTGCCTGGCAAGCGCGAGGACCCGAGTTCAAACCCCAGCACCACGTACACAACTAAGTGTTAGAGCAACTAAGGCCATGTGAAAAACTAAATAAAGTTGTTTCTCCCTTTAAAAAAAAAAAAATTTGACTCTCTCAGCTACAGTGTTTTCTATGAAATCTACTTGGATCCCATGCCTGAAATTTGGAAGCACACATAAAACAATCATTTTTACATTTTATTTTTAATAAATCATTGTTTGACCGTAAAAAAAAAAAAAAAATCGACTCTCTCTCACTGTCCTCTCTTTAAAAAAAAAAAAAAAAATTGGAAAAATCCCACAGAACTACATAGCCTAGAAATGCCAAAAAAGGTTTACACATTAGCTATGTCACAAATGCATAAAATACAAGTGTCCCCATACATTTTACTATTACTTATATATAGTCTGTTTTATCACTTCTTTTTTTTTTTTAAACGTAGTAGACGAATTTTATTATAGAAAGTAAAGCATACGGAAAAGAGCAGACTTCCCCCAGAGCAGGGGAAGGGGATAGAGCCCTGTTTTATCACTTCTACCATAATATTATAAAACATTAACATTCAGAGCTGGAGCAGTGACTCAGCAGTTACCTGGCAGGTGCTAGGATGCAGGTTCAAACCCCAGCACCACATACACAACACAGTGTCAGAGCAACGGAAGCCACATGAAAAACTAAATAAAACTGATTCTCACTGTCCCTCTCTCTTTAAAAAAAAAAAGTTAACAGGGGACTGGGCAGTAGCTCAGCAGTTACAGGTTACAGCACTTGCCTACCATGTGCAAGGACCTGAGTTCCAACTCCAACACCACCTACACAACTGTCAGAGAAAAACAAACCAGATGAAAAACTAAATAAATTTTTTTTAAAAAGTTAACATTTATCAAAACTTAGCACACAGACCAAACATGGCCCCATTCTCAGTCAAGAAAAATGTAAACACATTGTTACTTTATATGCATTTGTAATTGTACAATAACTGAACTCCGTAATAAAAAAATTAAATCATACACATGTAAAATGCAAAAAGAAAAGAAAAATGTAAACAAACGTGAAGATGCAGTATTAAATTAAATTAAATTAAGCACATAAAATTAACTGTAATATTACTGTACTACTGTAATAATTTCATAGCCACTTCTTGTTGCTATTTCAGTAAAAGCTTTGACTGAAAAGTGTGACTGATGCTGATCATCTCCACTTGAGCAGTTCATCACTCTGGTAAATTGTAGGTGGCAGTAAAAAGTAATCTTGTGAGGCTCTCATGTATTTTTCAATATATATATATATATATATAAAACATAAAAATGTGTTAATCAGCTACTTATGTTTTCAATGAAATTTCCAGTCAACTGCAGTCAAATTTCCAATCAACTTGTGGGGGAGTCAAAAGTTATAGGCAGATTTTCAACTGCTCCCCAAATTGTTAATGAGTCTACTGGATTGTATACTTCAAAATACGTAAAAGAATGGATTTTAAATGTTCTCACCAGAAAGAAACCCTAAATATTTGATGTCATAGATGTATTACATTAGCCTAATTTCATCATTCCACAATGTATACATATATCAAAATATTAATGTCTCCTCTATATTATTTATTAAAATAAAAAAATTTTTATACAATTATGAAAACTTAGGCTGCATTGACAATTTATGTTAAATTCACTAAAACTAGAAGCAAAACTAATATGACACACAAACACTTCTATCCTAAGGTACCATGCTGTTGTTCCATTTCTTTAATTTAATCCTACCATCATATGAAGTAGATATCATCATCACCCATTTTACAGATAAGAAAGTTAAGGGTCAGGGCTGGAGCAGTGGCTCAGCAGTTACAGCACTTTTACGCGCAAGGACTCAGGTTCAAACCCCAGCACCACAAACACAACAAAGTGTCCAAGCAATGAAAGCCATGTGAAAAACTAAATAAGGGGCTGGAGCGGTTACGGCGCTTGCCTGGCATGCGCAAGTACACGGGTTCAAACCCCAGCAACCCACATACACAACTAAGTGTCAGAGCAACAAAAGCCAGGTGAAAAACTCAATAAAAGTTGATTCTCTCTTTCTCTCTCTCACTGTCCCTCTCTCTTTAAAAAAAGAAAGAAAGAAAAACTAAATAAAATTGATTATCTCTCACTGCCCCTCTCTCTTTAAAGAAAGTTGAAGGTTAAAAAGTTATTTAAGTCCCCAAATCACTTGGCTTCTAAGAGATACTGTCCACCCAAAGCCTATTCTCCTTACTTCTATGTTATGCCACCTCTTCATTTTTAATGTATGTATTTGACAATGTACTGAGGAAGACAAAAGTCAGGTAAAAGGAGGGAAGACATAAATTTCACAGTTAACACTGCTGCCTAGTTACCTTCTTCGATAAGCACATCTCAGTTCCTAATGACAAGCCAATTTGCTATGGAGATGTCCATCACTGAAGGTGGAATGTTTAAAACATCTGTCAGGGATGGGTGCTAAAATTACCATATAAGCAAGAGGGGGAAGTTCTAGATTAGGCAATGATTAGCTCATACCCAAGAATGAAGCAACAAGATAAACATCCCTAAGACCTTCAACTTAAAAACTTTGGGAATCCTAACAAAGGCTATGATGTCCAGCTCATCCATTAAGATACCCAGAAGCCAAAAGGTTGATCTGGAAGTTGAATCACGTGAGGTTTACAGAACTATATGAAGTAGACCCTTTCCTTCTAAACAATTTTTATTTCATTGAGCTTGCAAACTGATAACTGCTCTTTAATCAAAATGAGTCCAATAACTGAATACTTCCAGATTTAGCCATACAAAACAGCAAATGATTTAATCATAGCCTGTACTATGAAGACTTGAAATCTGAAAACATTTTTTCCCACTCTACACAGATGATCACTAGGGTGAAACAAGAACACATTCCAGGGAAGCAGCTATCAGATACCTACATTTCAGTAAAGACTTTATAACAAGCAATATCCCTTATGCCTGCCTGGCTTACCGTGCTACACCAGGACAGTTTTCATTTTGGGGGGAAAGCTTATGATGATGATTTTACAGCATATTCTGTAGAATAACACATCTGAGGGAAGGAAACTGGAAAACATGCAAAATGGAATGGGCACACAAGGAGCCTGAGATCCAACAGCCTCCTAGAAACCAACATGGAAAAAGCACTTCTTCTATACTTTACCAACACTCAAGTTAACTTAGCTCTCCTGAGGCTATTTCTCTGCTTTGAGTATCAAATAGTTGACAGAGTATCCAAATTCTGTTATCAGACTGGGGGCTCCGGTCCTTACTCTGCCTTACTACCTACTCAAGCAGCTCTCTTTCCCCTCCACCTGATGCACTATGTTGTCTCCAGAAGGTCAAAGGCAAACTGAAGCAATCTTGTTCACCAGATGTGAGTTACCACTAAAACTAAGTACATGTAATTCAATCCTACTCTTTCCACTTCTGAAACCACTTCATCTTACTTACTTGGTTACAAAGTACTGCATTAAGTTTCCTGAAATTCCCAACCATTCTGCCTTTAAGATTTTAACAAATTCCCCAGAGAAAGACAATAGTATACACTGGCACACATATTACTGCATAACTAAAAACCACCATTCCTTTTTTCACTAGGTTCCTGTGGAGAAGCAACAAAATAATTTTATTCCTTTCCACTTCCCACAATTTGCATTTCTCTTTGAGTTACCCTTTTTTGAATGACTGCTTTGGAACACAACTGATTAACTCAGGACCTTTCCCAAGAAAGCCATCAGGTACATAGAACAATAAATTTTAGGTCCCCAAAACCATAATAGGGTGGGAGAAACCCTAAATTTTGTTTTTATTCATTCGCCCCAAACCAAGAAAAAAAATCAGTATGTCAGAATACATCCAGATTCTCAGACAAAACCCATAAACCTTCCAAAGGAATCCTGCTTGTCACTTCTTGGTCTCATTTATCAAGTCTTGCGAAATGCAAAAAAAAAAAAACGCTCCCAGCCTCACAGCTCTTCAGGGAGCCAGATAGACCACGGCTGAAATGCATTCAGTTCCTCAGATCTGAAACTGTTTGGTGGAACAGAAATACTTATCAACACACATCCTCTAAGCCAGTATTAATCACGTCATTAAAACAAAGTGACAAACTATCCCTAGCCTCACCTTCAAAGGAGGGTGAGCAGTAACCGGCGGAATGCCAGAACTCCAGGTTTATAATTAACACGTATCAGTTAAGTCAGCAGCTGCCACCTCCACCGCCGTGGACCCGCGCGGGGCGGCCGGAGGGCCGCAGAGGGCGGCGGCCCGACGCGGGGCACCCGGCACAGGTGGGTCCGCACTCCCGGGGGCACCCACCCCGCCCCCCGGCGCGCGCCCCGCCCCAGCCCGGGGCAGCGGTAACGCCGCAGTCTCAGAGCTTGGGACCGCTTCGCGCCGCCGCCTCCCGGCCCCCACACGTACCTGCTTTGCAAACCGGGGCGCTCGGACTCCTCTTCTCTAGGGAGGGGCGGCTCTGCTCCGGGGACCTCCTCCGGTGTCGGACACGGGCTGGGTGTGGGGCCGCGCTCACCTCGCCGGTCCACAGGTGGGTGGGCGACGAGCTAGGCGACGACACGGTGCCCAGCAGCGGAGGCGGCGGCGGGGGCTGCGGCCGCGGGGGGCTTCCGCGAGACCCGGGCGCGGCGCCGCGCGGGGGACTGGTGCCTCGCGTGGACGTCGCGGACGCGCCCGTCTGCGTGGCCACCGTGGGGCTGGTGCGCGCGGCCGCGCTCCCGCTGCCGCGCGTGGGGCTCGTGCTGCGCGAGGCGGTGCGGGGGCCCCCCCCGCCGCCGCCGCCGCCGCCGCCTGAGGGGCCGGAGGCGCCACCACAGCAGCCGCCGTTGTTGTTGCCGCCGCTGCCGCCGCCGCCGCTCCGCGTGGGGCTGCCATGTTGCTGCTGCTGCTTCAGCTGGAATGGAACCGTCGCCCTCATAGGCTGCAGGCGGCTCCCAGGTCCCCCGGCCGTGGTGATCGCACCACCCCCGTGGGCGCCAGCCGGCGTGGGGGACCCATTGCGCCTCACCCGCTGGGACATGGTCCCCCCTCCCCGGTGACTGGGCGAGACGAGGGGGATTTCTGTTGTTGGATTGCAGGGGGAGGATTCTCGGGGCCAGAGGAAAAGTCCCCACGACCAGGTGACGAAGCCGGACTCCGGGTTGCGGGGGGGCGACCGGGCCGCGGCCGGCAGCGACGAGGTGGTGCAGCCGCCGCCGCCGTCGCCGTCGCTGCTGCTCATCAACAATAGTGTCTCCTCTGCTGCCCCCGCCCTCCGCGGACGCCCATTGGTGCAGCGTCAGCCGCGCTCGAGCCGCTCCACTGCGCCTATTGGCTAGGAGCAGCTCGGGTCCCGGGCCTCCGGGGCCTTAGAGAGCCTGGGTTTAGAGCAGAGAACGTCTGCTCTTTAAAGAGAAAGAGACCCGCCCCCCAGGGGGGAGGGGGAGCGGGGGACGCGGGCCGCGTTTGTGAGTGCGCGCGCGCGCGTCCGTGTGTGTATTCATGAATGTACGCGGAGGCGCGCGCCCGGCCGCGCAGGTCTCTCCCTTTCCGCTGGGGGGAGCCCTGGAGTATTGCCAAAGGGACTGCCCAGAACCAGAGCAGTCCCCTGGGACGGTCTGAAGCCTTTCCCCCATAACTATTTCCTTACCGCAGTGCTGTGTATTAATACGTACCCGTTGCTGGCATTTTTTCTTAATATTTTTGTTCCATCCTAAGCCCATCTACCCATGGGGCAGGGCTCAAAAGGAGAAATTTAATTCCTCATACTGGCATTTAATATCCTACTCCTTCCCCCCCCCCTTGCCTTTTAAAATCTGCAAAGAGCCAAAATCTCAGAAAGATTAAATTGCTGGTTAGAATATGATTTTAAATAGTATCAATCAAGTTCAGTTACCAAATGCTGTTGCTACCCTCTGGTAACTCAAGTCATCAAAAATGTAATTGGCTACTACACATTTCCCAATACCTGGGAAGGGTGTCTGCTTCCTTATGAAGTGTTATAGTTTACAGAGGGCCTTATTTGACCTTTGCAACCATTATTTGAGACAAAACAGGAACAGCCATCCGTATCTTAGTTGAGTGGCAGAAACAAATCTTTGTTATATCGGTAAGGACTCTGGAAGGCAGACACTGAAGCCAATTCCAAAATGACCTACGGGGCTCCTCATCAAGACTAAAACAGAAAATGAGGACTCACATCCTACACACGCAGACCCATGACCTCTTTGCTACTTTATTAGATTGCATTCTAGATAGATTTTGTCATGTAAAAGTGTGGGGGTGATGGACACAGTATGATTGGCTATGGACCTGAACTCCTACTGGGTCCCTGTGCACGGTGGTGGAAAGCCTTTGAAGACCTATAGATACAACAATTAGTCTGTGAGAATGGGTTGGTCACCAACCAGTTTCCTTATCTGTGAAATACAGTTGAACAATACCACCTGCTTCATATACTTCTGATTATTAACCAAGGGTTCAATGAGAACATGGTATGTAGAAGGTGCTTAACACTTCTAGGGTCTGGCATAATTCAGAGGCTTATAACTCTCTTTACCATCCATTCCTCTTTCCCCTCCTCTCTACCCCACTACAAAGAAGAGCTCTAGTCCTTAGCCCAGGAAACCACCTTTAGTTGGCTGGTACTTCAGATAGATTTGGCATTACTACCTATTTCTTATAGGCAAGAGTGAGGGCCAAAATAGTTGTTCACAAATTAGCAACACAGAGGAAACTGCCTAAAAGATCCATACAGAGTCCTGTGGAGTGGCACATGCCTGTAATCCCAGCAGCTCTGGAGGCTGAGGCAGAAGAATTGCAAGTTCAAAGCCAGCCTCAGCAATTTAGTGAGTCCTGAGCAACTTAGCAAGACCCTGTCTCAAAATGAAAAATAAAAAGGGCTGGGGATGTGGCTCAGTGATTAAGTGAGTTCAATTCCTCTCCACCCCCCAAAAACGAAAATCCATATAGGAACTAAGTATGATTTTTTTTTAAAAAAAGAAAGGGATAGTGAGAGAGAAAGAGTCAATTTTATTAGTTTTTCATGTGGCTTTTGTTGCTCCTACACTTTGTTGTGTACATGGTGCTGGGGTTCAGACTTGCGTCCTTGCTCATGCCAGGCAAACACTGTAACAGCTGAGCCACCACTCCAGCCCACTATGATCTTAATGAGTAGGAGAAAAGACATGTCTTTAAGTAAAGATGTTATGGAAACTGTACATGGCACTTTGTCTTGCACGAAGTAGAAGCTTAATACTTATTTAACTGAATTAAATCAAAGGGAATTCAGAGAACCTACTGTCCTAGTTTCTCTGATCAATTTCTCTGAATATCACCAAACTAGAGACTTCTTTTTGGTGGCAAGAAGAGACTTTCAGCGTTTCTGAAAGAAAGAACTGGTTCCTCTCAAAGACGTTTATTAGATCAAAAAGTAAAAACTGTCCTTGGTTCAGTCGTGAGATCTGGTGGAGACAATTCACCCTTTCCTAAAGGCAAATTCTACAGCTCCAGAAAATGCCTCTTTGTCTTGGTTTACCTCACTCATCACTTTAGGGGTTAGCTTTATTTTTTTTAGGGGTTAACTTTAAATAAATGAGAAACCTTCAACTGAAGCAGGTACTATTTCAGCTCACTTTGTACTAAAGGATATTTGCAAGGATGTAGATAAAAGCTTTGAAAACATGAACTCATTAAAGAAGGCTAAAAAGTAAAAATATAAATAAAATTTAAGACCTTGCTTGAATACTTGGAAATCTTAGAACTGTTTAGTTTGTTTTTAAGGTTTAATAGCAATGAATAAAAGCATCATTTACTCTTGCCCTTGACTTCATTATCTGCTGTGGAAAAGTCAAAGCAAACAGTGTGCATCAAGGTGACATGTTGGTTTTTGTTGCTAGATTGTCTATGAAGAGAGTCTTTGTATTTCAAGGATGAACAAAATAAACATGTCTCCTTCTGGTTTAACCCTGCTCATCTTAGGATATAATTCAAATTTTCCATTTGCTCCTCAAGATTGAAATGTGATTGTATGAAGTTGTTGGCAAAAAGCAACATATCAAAATTGGTCTGTTTGTATTTAAAATCCAGAAGCTGGATTAGGGATGTAGTTCAGAGGTAGAGATCTTGCCTAGCGTGTGTGTGAGACCCTCAGTTCTAATCCCCAATACTGCAAAATAATAGTAATCCACTCAGCCTATCAATAAAATTATTTTTTATTTATTTATTGCTCCTGCATTTGCTTAACTTCTTTACATGATTATGCTACAGGGAAGAATTTTATAAACACAAAAGTTTATTATCCTATAGTTTTTGTTTTGTTTTGTTTTGTTTTTGAAGAGAGAGAAAGACTCTATTTTATTTAGTTTTTCATGTGGCTTTCATTACTCCAAGACCTTGTTGTATACTGGTGCTGGGGTTTGAACTCATGTACTTACACTTGCCTGGCAAGCACCATAACTGCTGAGCCACCACTCCAGCCTTATTCTATAGTTTTAATAGAATCAGATATATCTTTTTATACATACCTCTAAAATGTGATTGGAACATTACGCAACCAGTAAAATTGTCATTATGAAATCATAAATTCCTTTCACTTTAAAGTGGAAGAAAACAAATTATGCATGCATTTTAGTGGCAATGATGCAAAAAATGTTTATGCATATAAAATACTGTAGGATAAAGTACTGACATGAAAATAGTCATTTTTAAGGTAAGAGTTTGGGAGGTGCTTTTGCCCCAAGAAATGTTGGTATATAACTTCCCAGTAAGAGTGGAGTGTTGGGGCTGGAGCAGTGGCTCAGTGGTTACGATGCCTGCCTTGCATTTGCAAGTACTAGGGTTCAAACTCCAGCACCACATACACAATGAAGTGTTTAAGCAACGACAGTCCATGAAAACTAAATAAAAATTGATTCTGTCTGTCTTTCACTATCCCTCCCTCTTAAAAAAAAAAAAAAAGAGGAGTGTTGACAGAAGTTACCATGTTGAGTAAGGTTCCCTTCTTAAAACCTGCTGCTTTATGGAGAGTTCGATCTTAGACCATGTCATTAAGACCTTCCAGGGACTGGAGCAGTGGCTTAGAGGTTACAGTGCTTGCCCGGCATGCATGAGTATGTGAGTTCAAATCCCAGCACCATGTACACAATGATGTCTCAGACAGTGAAAGCAATGTGAAAAATTAAATAAAAATTGTTTCTCTCTTTTTCTCTCTCTCACTGTCCATCTGTCTTTAAAAAAAAAAAAAAAGGACCTTTCAAAACACCACACACATTTCCTGTGCTCCTCTTACCTCTGTGACAGTGCCTGGCTCCTCACTAATCTTGAAATAGAGAATCTCAGGACCCCATACAAGCATCTCACGCCACTCTGTAGACCAATAACTATATTTGTGCCCAGAATTCCACTGACCATCAGACCGCCACCTATTCTTCTGCCTGCTTGGCATCTTCTCTTTTGTGACTGGCAGGTATCATCACTTCACCTTATCATCACTTCACCACTCTCCCAACTCCAGCTGGCTTCCCTTGCAGTGCAGTTTTCCCTTATCTGAGTGAATGGCACCACCTTCTATCCAGTGTTCTAAATCAAAACCCTGGAAGTCATCTTAGCTCTCCATCTTTCTTGTAGTATTTCCTAGAATCTAACACCAGACTTCACCAACCCCTCTAGCTGAGTCTGTATCTTCTCTGGCCTGCACTCTTCCACTCATCCACCCAGTTTCCCTAGATCACCCCTCATTTTCTTACCTCCTAGGGTACATTCTTACTGCTTGAAAAATCTTACCACTGAATTACATCCCAAACCCTTTTCATTTTTATTGGAGACAGGGCCTCCAGTATAGTTCAAGGCTGAGTTTGGCCTTGAACTTGTGAATCTCATGCTTCTGCTCCCAGAGTTGTAGGAATTACAGGCAAGTGCCACCACACTAGGCTTGATGACTCATAAAACAATTTATCAGAAAACACACCCTCATAAAAACAAAAAATAAAAAAAAAGAAAACACACCCCTCAAGTTTGTGGTAAAATGCCCCTGGGTTCAAACCCCAGTACCAAATAAATTTATAAAGTCATCAAAAAGACAAATGGATAAGACTTAAATTCAGGCTAGGAGGTATAACTCTGGGAGTTTTCAACATGTGGATGTTTTTTGCAGCTGTGTGAGCAAACAAGACCACCTAAGGATTTGCCACTACTTTCCTGCTTTAGAACAGTGCCTGGGACACACTAAGTACTCAGTAAATTATGATCGAAGCACCTATCTTATTCACCCTTGTATCCTCATGCCTAGCACAAGGCCTGGCAAATGACTGGTAGTCAATAATTTCCTATACTTTACAAACGTTCCCACTGGAGAATGATAAAATTAAAGACAGGAAATACACTTTATTTATCTCTCTCTCTCCCACACTAAACACAATAGTCTGAGATGAATGAATATTGTTAATTGATGCTATGAAAAAATTGATTTCTAATTCATCTATGCTGGGGCTAGAGCAGTGGCTCAGTGGTAGAGCCACAACTTCCTGGGTTCAAACCCCAAAACCACATACATACCTAAGTATCAGAAAAACTAAAAACCAGATGGAAAAATAAAGAAAAATTGATTCTCTCCCTTTCTTAAAAAAAGAAAAAAAATTCATCTGTGTTGATTTTTCAAAGCGAAGTTCATCATTACAAATAATTCATTATAAATTTTTTTTTCAGGGGTGAGGATGGAACTCAGGGCCTGTGCGTGCTAGGCAAGCGCTCTGCCGCTGAGCTAAATCCCCAACCCCCATTATAAATTTTTTAATTAGAAAATAAAATTCCAGGGCCTGGAGTGGTGGCTTGGCAGTTACGGCAATTGCCCAGCTTGCGTGAGTGCACGGTTCAAACCCCAGCACCACATAAACAACGAAGTCTCGAGCAGTAAAGGCTACAAGAAAAACTAAATAAAAATTGTTTCTCTCTCTCACTGTCCCTCTCTCTTAAAAAAAAAAAAGAAAGAAAAGAAAATTCCGCAGTTACCCAATCTTTCATTTTTCTAGTTTTCTATGTGTAAAGTAATATCCATTTTTTAAAGAGAGAGAGAGAAAGAGTGTCAATTTTATTTATTTCTATCATCTGGTTTTTGTTTATCCAACACTTACTTGTGTATGTGGTGTTGGGGTTTGAACCCAGGTCCTTGCGCATGCCAGGCAAGCCCTCTACCACTGAGCAACCACTCCAGCCCTCAGTAAATATACCTTTTTTTTTTTTTAGAGAGAGAGAAATGAAAATAAAGAAAATCAGCTTTATTTGTCCATCAGGCCTTTGTTTCTCCAACACTTAGCTGTGTATGTGGTGCTGTTTAAACCCAGGTCCTCAAGAAATGGCTGGCTCCAGTCCCAGTAATACACATTTTTAAGAATTTTTTTTTTTTTTGCAGTTCTGGGAATCAAACCCAGGACTTTATGCATAATACATAGAAAATAAAAAGGGTTGAGATGTAGCTCAGTGGTAGTGCACTCCTAGGTTCCATCCCCAGTACAGAAGGGTAATGGAGGATACCTGGTATTCTATCATTCAGCAGTAGTTAAATTGTAATTTAAACAATCTCTTACTGTTGGATATTTAGGTTATTTTCATTTTTTGGTATCACATACAATGGTGTAATATTTTTACACTTACATCTTTGCATTCTTGTATAATGAGTATTTTACATTTAAATATTGTATAAAAGCTATATGTAGGCTGGGATGCAGATCAGTGTTAGAGCACTTGCCAGGCGTGAGGCCCAAGTTCAATCTCCAGCACTAGAGGTGGGTGGGGAAGCTATACATACACAGCTTAAAAATCAATTACTATTAGAAGGGTGATATTTATTTAGTTACCAGGGATTGGACTCAGGGGCATGTAACTACTGAGCTACATCGACACAGAGACAGAGTTTCACTAAGTTGCTTAGGGCCTTGCTAAATTGCTGAGTCTGGCCTCAAACTTCCCTTTTTTAAAAGGGGTGGAGGGTGGGCCACAGTGAGAGAGAAAGAGAGAATCATTTTTATTTAGTTTTTCATGTGGCTTTCATTGCTCTGACACCTTGTTGTATATGTGGTACATGTCCTTGTGCATGCCAGACAAACGCTGTAACTGCTGAGCCATCACTCCAACCCCAGAGAGAATCAGTTTTATTTAGTTTTTCACGTGTCTCTCATTGATCTAATGCTTTGTTGTGTAGGGTAGGAACCCACAACCTTGCGCATGCCAGGTAAGCGCCATAACCACCGAGCAACCACTCCAGCCCCTCAAACTTCCTTTTTTATTTGCTTGTTTACTCCTTAGTTTTGTAACTGCTTCCTAAGAAAGGGTGTGGAGAAGGTAAATTTTTTGAGATTTTGAATGTTTGCAAAAGTCTTTTTATCATTCCATTCCCCTTATACTTGACTGATGATTTGGCTCAAAAATGTTTCTTAAGAAATTCAAAGGCATTGCTCCATTGTCACTCAGCTTTCAATGTTGTTGACCAATGCAATGCCATTTTTACTTCTGATGCCTTATATATGATCCCTTCTGGAAGCTTTTGGGATCTTTTGTTAATGGTTTTCTGACATTTCATTATGCTTTTCATAAGACTTTTTTTTTTTTAATTTCCTGGGATGGACACCAGATGTTTTCAGGTGGGAAAATGGTATCGTATTATTCTTTGATAATTTATTTCCCATCACATACTGGCCCTGCCCTGGCCTGCCCTGAGAATGACCCCTGTGGACTACAGATTCACCCTACCTTCCCAGCTAATTTCTGGTTAGTCAGGCCATTCTTCCTTGCAGTGTCCCCTGTTGTAGAGCCACCTCTCTGAGCTTTAGTCTTATCTCCCACTAGGAGCTCTTTCTTCCTTGGCTTCTTAGCGGACTCTCTTTGTACTCCCTCTCCTGCCCCTTCAGCCCAGGGAGTGCAATAGCTTGGAAACTAACACCTTGCTTGTTCCCTTAGTCCTTCCTGCTCACTCTTCTGTTAAGGAGCCCCTTCACAAAAATCTTTTTATCTGAACCACATGGGCAAGTCAGGTTTGCTTCTGGGACTTGATAAAATCTATTTCCCCCTCCCCCCATCTTCCAAGAAAAACTGGGCTTCCTGGATTAATCATCTAACTCTGTCCTCTATTTTCCATGTATACATCATCTTTCTAAACCTATGAATTTCTTATTTCCACAATCACAGTCATATTTTTTATTTCTGGAAATTCCTTTTATTCACTGATTATTCCTCTTTCCCCCTCTTGTTTTTTTTTTCTTTTTTCTTTTTTTTGGGGGGGTACAAGGGATTGAATCCAGGGACACTTACCCACTGAACCACATCCCCTGCCCTTTCAGATTTTATTTTGAGACAGGGTCTCAGTTGCTTGGGGATCCTCTTGCCTCATCTTCCTGAGTAACTGGAATTACATGTGTGTGCCAACATGCCCAGCTCTTTTTTTAAAAGTATTTTTATTGTGGTAAAATACATATAACATAGAATTTATTTTCTTAACCAATTTTAAGTCTACAGTTCATTGGTATTGAATGTATTAATATTGTTGTGCAATCATCTCCATAACTCTTTTCATTTTGCAAAACTGAAACTTTATATCCAATTAAATAATAATTCCCTATCCTCTCATCCCCCCAGTGCCTGGAGATTGAACCCAAAAGTGCTTTACCACTAAGCCACATCCCAGCCCTGTTTATTTTCTGTTTTGATACAGAGTCTCACTAAATTGCCTAAGGCTTCACTAAATTGTTGAGACTGGCCTCAAAACGTGCAATCCTTTTGACTCAGCCTCTGAGCCTCTGTGCTTACAGGCATATGCCAACATGCTTGTTCTGATTTTTTTATTTTTATTTTTAATTTTTTTGGTAATCATAACATTCCATTGTTTCTTCATTTATCATGGAGATAATTTATCTTCTTGCATTGTCTCTTTCCCCCAAATTCCTTTGTTTTGGTGTCCGCTTTCATGATCAAGTCATTCCTCAAATGTTAGCTGTGTGTACTCACATTAGACTTGTCTCCTGGCAGGCTTCACCTTGGAGTTATCAAGCAGGGATTGTAGGACCTCCAAGTCATTTTTTGTGATATTGTATTTCACGTAAGAGGATCTGCCAATCTCTGATATTCTTGCAGACAAGTGCAGGAATTAGGGCAAATGACTCAAGTTCAGCATGGACTTTTATTTAATGGGAATATTATTCTGGAGGAAATTCCTTGAAGTGAAACTGTGGTTTACAAAGGTATGCATTTTAAAATTTGATAGATTGCAATGCAATATTGGAAACATCCAAAGGAAAAAGTTTAATGTGGTTAAAAAGAACCAAGCACATTTTATAAGCTTTAAATGTCTGCAGAACTTAATGAAGTACTTTCCTTATGGAATTAATGTTCTAAGAGGTAAAATAGACTGAAATAAGTTCTGCTTTTCCATGGGTCATACCTGGCTTCTGAATTAATGCTAACATAGACTACTTGAAAGACTAAATTCCTTATCTCTCTAGACAGCAAAATTAGATTCTCTAAAGAAGCCATTTGATTGATATTGCTGTAGAAGCAAAAATGGAAACCTACAAAGAGGTCCTTGATCCTATTTATCCATAAGGACCTAAGGAATTAGCAACTAAAAACAGCTGCCTAAACCACATGATCTTTGGTAACTGATATCAGAGTTTATGACTTAACTATTTACAGGAGATCCAACCTCAAGGGGGTGGTAGGTATTTAGGTTATGAGAATAGTTAGAGAAAGAAACTACTCAATCACACTCCAGAGAGAGGAAGGTCATAGGGTAGGTGGATAAGTAACTTCTGGAGTACCTAAGTTATATCCAGGTCACAAATGACCTGTAGGATCTAACCCTGTGCTGATGTAAATAGGTTTTTCTTTTTTAAAAATTGCTGATCATCTTACCCCATAAGGTTGCTCCATATTCTGTCCTAAATTCCTTACTACATAGCAGACAGTAAAAAGTTCTTTATAAACTCCACTCCAGAGAGGCCAAGACTCAGCCAGAAATAGACAGTTCTCTCCCAAAATGATTGCAAGGAAGTCTAAGTTTTCTGTCTCTATGGTGACAGCTTGTTGAAGGTAGTTGAGGACTGGTCCATGAAATATGCCTTGCCCTTTCAAATTCTGTAACAACCATTCAACATGAGCTCACAGACGCATCACTGCTGTGTAACTGCAATCACTTCACCATTGCTGAACCAGAGCTGGGAATTCTTAACAGTGGTAAGCAGAAGAAAGAAAATATGTCCAAAACAATATTGCACTTAATTCATTCCTTCTCCCTGTCCTTTTACCCTGTAGCTGTAGATGAGATTTGCTTTAATGCAGTACAGTTAAATGCTGCATGTTTTCAAATATACAGTCCAAAATTGGCTCTCAGTCAACAAAATTTGAGCTGCTTCTTTTTTTCTTAAAGAGACAGAGGGACAGTGAAAGAGAGAGAGAAGCAATTTTTATTTAGTTTTTCATGTGACTTTCATTCCTCTGACACTTTGTTATATATGTGGTGCTGGGGTTTGAACTTGAGCACTCACGCATGCCAGGCAAGCACCATAACCACCGAGCCACCGCTCCAGCCCCTAAGCTTCTTTTATGTACCAGATACTACACTCTTTACAAATGCTCTACCATTGTCAATAAATACTTGTGAATGAACGATATCAAGAACATTAATATCACTAATGATTAGTACTATCTTTTCTCAGTATCAATTATCCCACTAGAATACAGAATGAATTTGAAGGGTAGACTACTAAATCATTATTTCCTGTTACACACAGTGGGCCTATTTATGCTGCCCATGGTCAGTTGAGAAAAATTAACTGAGCCATGCACCCAGTGGGATGATTTAGGCAGCTAACATGTGAAAAACTTAACCACTTGCCCCTCCCATAGAGTGAAATGTTTAGTTGACTCCTCCCATGTATTGAAAGCATAGGCCTGCCCAGACTTGGTATTCAGAAAACTAAAATAAGAATCTTTGTTTGACTCAGCTCCTAAGTAGTTATTACACATAAGGCACGAAGACCTCTTTGAAGATATCTCTAAGGAGAAACGAGCATCAGTGGATTAGCAGCCCTCTGACAGATAAGTGATGACAGTCACCTATCATGCTACTGGAATTTTTGTATTTTTTGAAGCAATGTTCTTTAAAATCTCTACTGACTCCATTTTAAGTACACACAGTTCCAAGAAGTAATGCAGCATAGAACTACTTCTCAATCTGTGCATCGTCTATTAATAGTGAGGATAAAAAAGAGGAAACCAAAAGGGAAGTTAAATTCATGCTTAAGATGTAAATTACTAATAAAATGGCAATTCCAGTCCTTGCTCACAACCCGAGATTCTATGCTAACCAAAGTCATGTCTAATATTTTCCTTCAAGCTCTTTAAGATTGGCATTTCTAGGAGCCGTGGCTCCGCGGTTACGGTGCTTGCCTGGCATGAGCAAGTACAGGAGTTCAAGCCCCAGGACCATGTACGCAACGAAGTGTCTGAGGAATGAAAGTCACATGAAAAACTAAATAAAAATTGCTTCTCTCTCTCTCTCTCACTGTCCCCTCTTTCTTTAAAAAAAAAAAAAAATGGCATTTCTAGTGGCTGGAGTGGTTTCTCAGTGGTTAGGGCACTTGCCTGGCTTGCACGAGGACATGGGTTTGTGCCCCAGGACCATGTACACAACAAAGTGTCAGAGCAACGAAAGCCACATGAAAAACTAGGTGAAATTGATTATTTTTTTCTCTCACTCTTAAAAAAAAAAAAAGATTGGCATTTCTAGTTCATTCTTCTCTTGGGAACTTCCCCCAGTTTCCCATCACTCCCCTCACTGTAACTCAAGAACAGAAGACTTTTGGGTGATAAATAATCCTAAAACAAATTTCCCCTTCTTCTTATACTGGTAATTACAGTACTAGCTTGCCAGGACTTGAAAGTCTACGACATAGAATGAGAATAATTGTTCTGGTTGTTAGCACTGAGGGAACACTGAGTCTGTGTCGGGCACTGGGCTGAGCACTCTGCATACTAGGCCGGTTTACACCTTATAGCAATCCTGTATGCAGTTCCTATTATTCCCATGGTTACGAATGAGGAAAAGGAGGGATAGCAATTTATGTGGATGGTTCAGGAGTACATAGTAAATGCCAGAGACAGGATGTGATCCCAAGGGGTCCCAATCACAGTGGTTCAGCCACTGCACTCAGAGATTCTTCCCTTGCTCTTTGACTTCAGGGTGGCAGTCTAGCACAGTAGCAAAGTGGCTTTGGAGCCAGAGTGCCTGGGTTTAATGCCAGTTCCTCCTTTACAGCTGCATGATATGGAGCAAGTTGTTGAACTTGGTTCCGTTGAGGTTTGAACTTGTTCATTCATGTAACAATCTCTTGGCCCTGTGACTGGCACATGGTAAGTACTCAGTGAACGTTGGCTGTTATTTCCCCAGGCGTGGTGGAGCCCTAACAAGTACATCTCCACTTCATCTCCACGAGGCACCTCTAATCCAGGTTCTGCCACTGATTTATCCATATTAGTTCACACATAGCAGGAAGATGAATCTTCCTCAGACAATTTCACACACCGTGTGCTCAAGAGCCTCTGGTGGCTCTCTACTACTAATTTTATCAGACCCAGTTTCCTTCACTTGGTGTTACGTGTATTTCTACAGATTCCCTGGTTTACCTGCCTTGTTCTACCCCTATCTAAGCCCTTTCTACATGCTTACCTTGTGATCTTTTGGTTTACATCTTTTTTCTAGAATATAACACAGTGGAGTTTTTTAAAAATAATTTCACCTTTTAACAATTGTCCCTGAGTTCTCTCAGTATGTTCCCCTATTTTATTAAATTGCTGTGATTATTCTTCCAAAAAGCCTTCTTTGACTCCACCCAGGGTGATAATGCCAGTTAACTGCTTATGTTAACTTGCACCTGTTTATATAGTATTTAGCATTCCTATGTATTCTTGATTCTTTCCCAGAGAGTTTTGGTCCTCAAGGCCAGGAGCATGGTTTCTCTTTTTGACCATCTCTTCATGCTTAAGGAAAAGTGCTTCAGAAATGCTGTTGAGTGACTGATGGTGTGAAATAGTCAATGCAAGAGAGAAGGGCCCGTTGGAGGTAAAGTAATGTGTCCCTGGACCTGTTCTTTTAAGTCTAGGTAACAAATAACAATGCATTCTGAAGCTTTGCACATCATGGTAATTTTCAGGATCAGGCAGGTCTCTGCCTCTGATGAATAGGACATTCTTAACGATAGCAGTCAGAAAGCTGATCTCTTCGTTTTCCATTCCTGGCTGTGTAATCAGAGAAAGCAGAAGGCAGCAAAGGAAAGGCTGCCATGACATTTTTGCAAGACCAGTAAGTAACCCCACCATGGGAAGAGGAGTTGCAACTCCTTGTCATCTACCATAGCAAAGTTAGCAACCGGGCAGCTTTCCCTCCCTCCACTTAAAGGGCATGACCCTCCTTCCAGATAGCTCCCTGAATTCCTAATCCTGAGGCAATCCTATGACCTCTCTCTCAGTTCCACTTGAAGCAAAAGATTGGATCCATGGTTACTAGGCAACACTGGAAGAGTGAATGATAGAGAGGAGGAGGTCTAGAGATATCAAAGTAACACTTGGAAATGGACTCAAAGGAACTGAGTCATCGATCACCTTTGACCATTGTGCCAATAATTTCTTTGGTAGCATGACAAATGGAAAACAGTAATTGAAACCATTTAAATGAAAACTAAATCATTCCAGTTATACCAAGCAGAGCAGAAAAGGCCTGTCAACATTCACACAAAAAGGTAAGGAGGATCAAATTCCATGGGGCTTAGGCGTGGCTTGTGAAAGGAAAAGAGACTGGAAAAGAGGGTATGAGGGGCAGAAAAGAACCAGACCTCAAGAGATCGAGGAGATTTATTGCAAGTTGCAGGGACACACCTTCCAGGCGGAAAATGGCCGCTTGGTTTTTGGATAGGTGGTCTTTTATAGACTAAATTGGGGTGGGGGGGTCACAACAGTGATTTCAATAGGTGGAGATTAAACTGAGTTTCTCAGTAGGGTGGGGATCCTCTGATAAGGACCTTAGACAATAGGTTCTGACAGGGCCTGAGTCTGTAGATTCAGTGAGTAGAGGGTTTGCTGCTGGACTGAGTGGCTTTTGGTATTTTTCCATATCCATCAGCTTGTACTTTAAAGGTAGAAAAAAATTTAAGTCCTTCATAATTTCCAAGGTAGAAGCATAGGATTTTTTTTTTTAAGAGAGAGGGACAGTGAGAGAGACAGAGAAAGAGAGAAACAACTTTATTTAGTTTTTCACATGGCCTTAGTTGCTCCAACACTCAGTTGTGTACGTGGTGCTGGGGTTTGAACCGGGGTCCTCGTGCTGCCAGGCAAGCGCCGAAACCACTGAGCCAGCACTCCAGCCCCGAATCATAGGATTTTATAGCCATAGGATTTTACAGAGCTCATGAAGTCCAACTTCAATATTTTTACAAATGGGGAACTGAGGCCCAGACAGGAAATGCAACTTTCTGAAGGACAGAGCCAAGACAAGAGCTCAGGTCTCCTGAATTTCCAGTGTATCCACTGTGCAGAAAAGATGCCTGTACCTGAGCAAGGCTCTCCTATTCATCTAAGGCCTAGGGAGCACACATAAACATAACACCTTTGCAGAAAAATAAATCTCTGATGCCTCTACCTCATCCATGCTGGTCCATAACACAACCCTAGTTTTTATCAAAAGTTCCAGGTTCACTGATTTCTACGTTGATCTTACGTCGTGGTGGGGCAGCAAGCATGTGTGATGAGAGAGATTAAGAAAAAAAAGCTCTGTAACTACCAAGCCACCACTTCAGCCCAGAAGGAGCCTTCTTAAAGACTTTGGGGTGTTTAGTATCAAAAAGAGTCAGGAGGGGGGCTGGAGCGGTGGCTCAGTGGTTACAGTGCTTGCCTAGCATGCGCAACTATGGGAGTTCAAACCCCAGCACCACAGACGCAACAAGTTGCAGAACTACAAAGGCCACATGAAAAACTAAATAAAAATTGTTTCTCTCTTTCTCTCTCTCTCACTGTCCCTCTCTCTTAAAGGAAAAAAAAAAGTCAGGAGGACTTGGATTCTCCTGGCTCTCACTATGCCACTAGTAGCTTTGAAAAGCCATTTATCACTCTGGGCTACAGTTTTCCCATTCTCAAAATGAAGACACTCTATGTTAAAGGATTTCTAAGGTTTCTTATTATGTTTAATGTGTTAGAATAATATTCAATCAGTATTCAAGCCTCATGACCCTAATAGAATTTTATCTTATCCCAGATTAGAAACAGAAAGGTATCTATCTATAAAATGGGAGTGGTGATGAAGTAGGTGGCTGACTGTGAATTCATCTGAACAGATATTAGGTAGTTACACTTTGCCAGATCCAGGACAAGGAGCTGTCACCTCAGGGAAAGACCGTTAAGACTCTTTATGCATAGATAATGTCTTATCTAAGTACTATCTATGTCTGACCAAAGATCAAACAAGATTTTGTCTGTTCAGTAGGGCTTTGGCAAGAGGTGTCTTTATAAGCAAGGTTCCAATTTCTCTTCCCTTCCCATATCCCCTTCAACTCCCTTATTATAGTAAGAAGGGCCCAGTGGTTACTGTATGAACTCACCTGAAGAGCATCCAAATTCATGCTTCCTGGCAAAAGTACAGTTAGACACTACACTGTCAATGCTGTTCACCAAAGGTATTGTAAATAATAGATGCAAATAATCATTACCGCAAATCTGATTCTGGATCAAGGCAAAATGCTAGGACTCTGGAGGGCATGCCTCTGCTCTGCAAAATGTGTACATCTGTGTAAGTATCTGTTTGGGAAATGGAAGACAAGAAATGGCTTATGAAGTGTGTGCTATATAATATGAAAACAAATGGATGGAATGCTTAATATGTTATTAAGAAACTCAACTGGAAAATTTTTAGTTTGAGCACAAATTCTGCAAGTTGATTTCATTCTAGTATCTCACTATTACCCTTCCTGAAAGTTTCCTTCATCCTCTTTTTTTTTTAAAGAATTAATTTTATTTAGTTTTTCATGTGGCTTTTGTTGCTCTAAGACTTCGCTGTGTATGTGGTACTGGGGTTTGAACTTGCATACTTGCACATGCCAGGCAAGTGCCACAACTGCTAAGCCACCTCTCCAGCCTCCTTCATCCTCTTAATTCCACACAGCCAAGTAACTCTTATTTTCTCCTTTTTGTTCTTCTTTCTTTCCTTTTTTTAAGGTGGGCGGGACTGGAGCAGTGGCTCAGTGATTATGCACTTACTTGCCTGGAATGCCCAAGAATGCAGGTTCGAACCCCCAGCACCAGGTACACAGAGAAGTTTCGGAGCATCGAAGGCCACACAAAACCAAGATAAAATTGATTTTCTCTCTCTCTCCCTCTCTTTTAAGAGAGGGAGAGAGAGAGACAGGGAGAGACAGAGAGAGACAGTAGGAATAGGGGAAAGATGAGAACTAGAACTGTGCTGCAAATAAGAGAATTGCAATAAAGAATAGATGGGGTACCTACATAGCATATGTGCAAGGCCCTGGGTTTGACCCCCACTGCATAAAAAAAAGAATGAAAGGTCAACAGAGATGTAAGTCTGAAAGAGAGATAAAGTAATCTTTAATTACTTTATTATGTCTTAACTTAGCTGTTGTCCTTTTATTCAAACAACACCTGTTTTGTAAATAAACTATCCAAACTACAGAAGTGGAAGGAGGACAGGCCCCAAAGAAAATAATGGGCAATAGAGTCAGCCTCTGGGGGGAAAAAGAATCTATAAAAGAAAAATGTCTATAGTCAATTCTTCCATTAATAAGGAAAGAACGGGAACCTATGTCACCAAAGCTAGAGATCACAGAGATCAGAGCTCTGTCACTTTCTTCTGGTTTTGGTAACCTACTCCATTTTAAAATTTTAAATCCAGGTTTGAAAATAAGAGTTCAGAGCCTGTCTGATCATAAACCCTAAACCTAAATTAATCATTGGTTTCAGTAATGCCTGTGATTAAACAAAAATCTTCCTGAACAGCTTCCAAAAAGGAATAAAAGTATACTGAGCACTTCACTGCACAATAAATGATTAGCTCACTACTACAGAGGGGCAAATAAAGCAGTAAAGAAAATTTAATAAACCTAGTGGAGTGGTAAACACCTATAATCCCAGCAACTCAAGAGTCTGAGACAGGAGGATAGCAAGTTTGAAGCCAGCCTCAGCAATTTAGCACAGAACCTCAGCAACTTATTGAAAGCCTATCTCAAAATAAAAAATAAGAACCATTGGGGATGTAGCTCAGTGGTAAAGTGACCTTGGGTTCAATCCCCAACACAAAAAAACAAAAACAAACAAAAAACCACTGAGTACACTTTCACATGCCACTGAAACTCACCTTAGCAACTGGAAAGCAGAAATGGGTACAGGAAAACTACATGACTAAAGAACAGTTCTCTAAAATATGCTTTTGACATGGGGAAGGTTTTCCCTCTTCTTTCTTTCTGTATGTGCACACATGCCCACACAGGAGTGGCGAAAGGTCTTTTAAAATATTATACAGACAGTATAGGAAAATTAAAATGTACAGTAAAGCGATATGTCAATAAATCAAAATAAAACAAGTGAAAACATATCATACATTCCCCAAATGTAATCATTCATATCATTACATTCCCCAAATGTAACCAACTTTTCCAACCATTTTTTTTGCATCTGTATATGTATTTCATCCATAGAAAAAGAAAATTACCCATATTATTTTGAAGCCTGTTCTTTTCACTGATAACTTATATCATGACATTCTTTCCATGTCATGTATTGTTCTAAGACCATTTTTTTTTTAAAGAGAGAGGGACAGTGAGAGAGACAGAGAAAGAGAGAAACAACTTTATTTAGTTTTTTACATGGCCTTCGTTGCTCCAACACTTAATTGTGTACATGGTGCTGGGGTTCGAACCCGGGTCCTCGTGCTTGCCAGGCAAGCGCCGAAACCGCTGAGCCACCGCTCCAGTCCCATCTAAGACCATTTTTAATGGCAGTACAGTTGACTTTCTGTCATCATGTGTTTTGCATCCACAGATTCAACCAACTGCAGATCAAAAATATATTTTTTAATTGCATTTGTATGCCAGGCAGTGACACGTCTGTAATTCCAATGACTCAGGAGGCTGAGGCAGGAGATTGCAAGTTCATGGCCAGCCTCAGCATTAGGGAGATCCTAAGAAATGTAGCAAGACCCTGTCTCAAAATTAAAAATAAAAAGGGCTGGGATATACCTCAGTGGTAAAGTGCTGAAGGTTTCAATCCCCAGTACCAAAACATAAAAAATAAAATAAAATAAAATTGCATCTCTACTAAACATGTAGAGTACAATGCTGTATAACAACTATTTACATATCCTTTATTCTCTCTTACATACCATATAATCTAGATATGATGTAAAATACCCAGGAGAATGTGTGTAGGTCATTTGCAAATATTACTCCATTTCAAAGAAGGGACTTAAGCATTTGTGAATTTTGTTATCCTTGGTGTCCTAGAACCAATCTCTCATGGATACTAGGGGATAATTGTATTAAAAATTCATAGATGAACTAATATGTATAATTGAACTTTTGTATGAATGCATCAAAATTTATTTGCGTCCTAATTCCTGGATTTGGTTGCATTATGGGTTGAATTGTGTCCCCATCTAATAGATATATTGATGTGCTAATCCCTAATACCTCAGACTGTGACTGCACGTGGAAATAAGATTTTAAACAGGTACATTACAATGCTGGAGCTATGGCTCAGCTGTTACAGTGCTTGCCTGGCATGCTTGAGGATTCAGGTTTGAACCCCCAGCATCACATACACAACGAAGTGTCAGAGCAACGAAAGCCACATGAAAAACTAAATAAAATTGATTCTCTCTCTCTCTCTCTCTCACTGTCACCTCCCCCCCCTCCCTGGAAGAGGAAATTTGGGGCTGGAAGGAATGGTGGCTCAGCAGTGGAGTGCTTTTCTGGCATGCGTGAGGACAAAAAAAAAAAGTTGATTCTCTTAAAAAAAAAAAGTGTATCCTTTAAAAATAAAGAAGAGGAAATTTGCACACAGACATTTACAGTGCAGTGTGAAGACCACATGAAGATACAGGGAGAAGATGACCATATTCAAGTCAAGGAGAGAGGCCTTATGTATCCTTTATACATATTTGCATACATATATGAAATATGTATTTATATTTTCAAATACTCTTATCATTCACCTATTACTTTTCTCAAAAGAATAGACATCTAGGGGCTGGAGCTGTGCCTCAGTAGTTACAGTGCTGCCTGGCATGCATGAGATGCGGGTTTAAACCCCAGCACCACATACACAATGAAGTGTTGGAGCAATGAAAGCCACATGAAAAACTAAATAAAAATTGATTCTCTTCTCTCTCTCTCTCACTGTCCCTTTAAAAAAATAAGAAAAAATTGACTTCTAAAAACACAATAATTGTTTCAAAGTTACCATAGGTGGTGTATCTTTTGCTCAATTTAAGTTTTTATAGGGTTTCCACGTTGGGACAAAGGGACAAAATGTGTTAAACCACACAGTGTGTTTGCTTTAAGGAAGGCCTAGCACACCAATACTGCACACATTGTTTCCATTTATTTTTCCAGTTCGGAACATCTTTGTATTTAACTCTCTGAACACATATCCACTCAGATTCCTGGAACACATTTATAAACAAGGCTTGTTGGGTCAAAGGGCCAGTATCTCTTTTCAAATTCTGAGATATTTTGTCAAATGATCCAGGACAAGGGTCTATTTTCCAGATACTCCCAAGGCCACTGGTCTTCCTGGGGCCAGAGGTTTTAATTGTCATTGGTTTGGTTTGGTTTTCTTTGCAGTACTGGGGATTGAATCCAGGACCTTACACACAGTGGGCAAGTGTTCTACTACTGAGCTATATCCCTATCCCCACCCCACCCCACCTTTTTTTAAAACATTTTTAAAAACAAGAATATTTATTGGGTGGCTACTCATGAAAACTCTCAAGATGAACTGGGTGCTGTAAGAGCTGCCCTCTTGGGTATAGGAGTTGTTCCTGCACAGAATTCATGCCTGAATCTTTCCATACAATTTTTAGGTGCCTCATTAGACCAGTCCCAGTGGTATTTTGTCTTTTAGCCTTGGCAATCCAATTGTACTTTTCCTTGTGTTTGGCAGGGCAGCCACACTTGCCACAGGCTGGACTTAGAGCCTCTGTAGTGGCACAATGTGTGCCTCTTGATATGCTTTCCAAACAATGACATTCCCTTTGTCATCTCGCTTCTGCTGCTGAAACCAAAGAGCCATCTATTCCTTACTATTTTATTTTAAAACGGGATCTTGCTAAGTTGCCCAGGCTGGTATTGAACTTGCTATCCTCTTGTCTTGTCTCCTGAGCTGCTGAGACTACAGGCATGTGCCACCATGCCCAATGAGGCCAGAATTTTTCATAGTTTTTTTTTTTTTTCCTAATTCTGTGTTTTTCCACGTTTTCCATTAGGAATACATATTGTTTCTATAATAATAAACATACTTATTTGAAAAAGGGAAAAGGATAATATAACATAAAAGATTTCCATATTTGACTGAACTACAACAAAATTGTTGTAGAGTTTCAGTTGTCTCTCCCTTTTTTTTTTTTTTTTAGTACTGGGGATTGAACCCAGAGATGCCCTACTAGTGAGATACATTCCCAGCCCTTTTAATTTTTTTTAGACAAGGTCTTGCTAAGTTGCTTAGGGCCTTACTAAGTTGCAAAGCTGGCTTTGAACTTGTGATCCTTCTGCTGCAGCTTCCCAAATTGCTGGAATTACAGGTGTGCACTACTGTTCCCAGCCAGAGTTTCAGTTGTATGAGGTGAAAAGAGTTATGGAGATGAATGGTAGTGATGGTTACACAACATTACAAATGTATTCAATATCAGTGAACTGTACACTTAAAAACAGTTAAGATAGGGCTGGGAGTAGAGCTCCATGACATAGAACTTGCCTGGCATGTGTAAAATCCTGTATTCAAACCAATACTGCAAAGAAAAAAAAGTGTGTGGGGAGTTAATATCTAACCCACCCAGAGTCCAAGCTACTCAGGAGGATAAGGCAGGAGGATCACTTGAGCCCAGGAACTAGAGGCCAGCCTAGATAATACAGAGACCCTGTCTTAGGGAAAAACAAATAAATAAATAAATAAACTAGGTATGATTTTTAACTGAATTTTGTGGGAGAGGGCTCTGGGCATTGAACTCAGGAGAGTTCTACCACTGAGCTACATCCCAGTCCTATTTATTTTTTTTTTTTTGAGATAGGATGCTGGGGCTTAAACGCTGGTAAGCAGGTGGAGCAATAGGAACTGTTCTTCATTGTTGGTGGAAATAAAAATGGTACAATCACTTTGGAAGACACTCTGGAGTTTCTTATGAGCTAAACATATATATAATCTAGTGCTTGCTCTTGCTGCTTACCCAAAGGAGTAAAAAATTTATGTCCACCCACACAGATGTTTATAGCAGTTTTAGTCATAATTACCAAAACTTGGAAGCAATTAAGTCAACTAACAATAAGCAAGCTATAATACATCCATTCAATGGAAAATTACTCAGCACTAAATAGAAAGAAACTTCTCCTTCTAAGATTCTTTTGCTAAGGGGCTGCAGTGGTGGCTTGGAGGTTATAGCACTTGCCCGGCATGCGCAAGTTCACAGGTAACTAAGTGTCAGAGTAAGGAAAGCCATGTGAAAAACTCGATAAAAAATTGATTCTTGAAAAAAAAATTCTTTTGCTGATCTAAATTCTGTAACAATGTTTGCTATTAATGAGTTTCATTAAGATTTAAATTAACAGATTTGTATTACTTATGTCTCAAAAAAGTGTTTGTTTATTTATTTATGGTATCAGTGATTGAACCCAGGGTTACTTTACCACTGAGCCACATCCCAACCCTTTTTATATTTTATTTTGAAACAGAGTCTTGCTAAATTGCTGAGATTGGCCTCGGATTTGTAATCCTCCTCCCTCAGCCACCTGAGCCACTGGGATTACAGGTGGGTGGGCTTATGCCAACATGCCCACTTAGTTTATTTTACATAAAAGTTAATTCAGAGAATTTCCAGCTATACATTAAGATCATGATACATGTAGACTCTCCACACACAGTCATTTCAAGAATAAGTTTATAACAGTTTAGAATTGTTCTGGTTCATGGGTTGGGGATATAAGGCAGTGGTAGCACACTGGCCTAGCTTTAGCAAGGCTCTGGGTTAAACCTACAGTTCTGGGGAAAATTTCATTTAGCTCATTTTCACTTTGTGAATAGTTTATATTTCAGATTTCTGTGGTACTACATAATCTTGAATTTAAGCAACAGATTAAAAATACTTCCCAGCACTTAATTGGAAAATTTTAAGAAACAGAATGATTTCCCTTCTGTCACACCATGATCATTTAAAGTTTTGTGTTTAAATTTTAAAACACTGGGCTGGAGCGGTGCCTCAGTGGTTGCAGCGCTTGCCTGGCATGCACGAGTACACGAGTTCAAACCCCAGTACTACCTACACTATGAAGTCTTGGAGCAAAGAAAGCCATGTGAAAAACTAAATAAAAATGGTTTTTCTCTCTCTCTTACTGTCCCTCTTTAAAAATAAATAAATAAAATTTAAAACACTGAAATGAGTGCAAACTGCAAGATGTAGTATTTTGGTTTAGTTAGTGTATACTTTAGTGTAGTCAATCTCATGTATTAGACTCAGCAAAGGTGTAGTAGCACATAATCTAGGGCAATCATAGATAAGTACTGGAAGGCTGGGGGAGGGGGCTTGTGGAGGAAGAGGGAGGGATTTAGGGGGTAAATCTGATTTAAGAATATATACATATCATATTGTTACTTTGGATGCAGTTTTGATTGTACAATAACTAAATTTCTTAATAAAGAAAGAAAAAATTAATGTAATTAAAATATCACCTTTTTCACTTTTTGTATTGTGATATTTATTCTATTACTGCCAAATTATATATACAAAAATCAAAAAAAGAAAAATTTTATTCTTGCTACTTTTCTGGCCATTATTAATATCCATGTCATTTTATTTTATTTATTTATTTAAAGAGAGTGGGACAGTGAGAAAAAAAATCAGTTTTAATTTAGTTTTTCATGTGACTTTTGTTGCTCCAACACTTAGTTGTGTACCTGGTGCTGGGGTTTGAACCTACGTCCTCATCCATGCCAGGCAAGCGCTACAACCACTTAGCCCCCCCCCCCATTTTATTATTATGATTAAAAATAAGTCAGTTGAGGGGGCTGGATCCGTGGCTCGGCAGTTATGGCACTTGCCCGGCATGTGCAAGTACATGAGTTCAAACCCCAGCATCCACGTACACAACTAAGTGTCAGAGCAACGAAAGCCATGTGAAAAACTCAATAAAAATTGATTCTCTCTCTCTCTCACTGTCCTTCTTTCTTTAAAAAAAAAAAAAAGAAAAGCAATATTTGTTAGGGGGCTGGAGCAGTGGCTCAGAGGTTGGAGTGCCTGGCTGGCATGCACAAGGACCTGGCTTTGAACCCCAGCACCACAGACAGAACTAAATCTTGAAAAACAAAAGCCAGATGGAAAAATAAATAAAAATTGATTCTCTCATACTCTCAATCTCTGTCTCTCACTGTCTCTTAAAAAAAAGAAAAGAAAAGAAATATTTTTGGGGGGCTGAAGTGGCTCAGTAGTAGAGCACTTGCCTGGCATACGTCAGGACCTGGGTTTGAACCTCAGCATCACATGCACAACTAAAGTTTGAAAAATAAAAATCAGATGAATAAATAAAACTGATTCTTTCTTTCTCACTCTCCTTAAAAAAGAAAGAAATAAAGAAAAGAAATATAAAAAATATTTGTTGAAGCCAGTCAAAGTGGCCCATGCATATAATCCTAACTAATCAGGAGGCTGAGGCAGATGATCACAAGTTGTTGGCCAGCCTCAGCAATTTAGAGAGACCCTATTGCAAAATAAAATAAAAGGACTGGAGATGTATGGGGATATAGCTCAGTGGTAGAGAGCTTGCCTGGTATGTGCCAGGCCCTGGATTCAATCCCCAGCACTGCTGAAAAAAAGAAAGACAGACAGACAAATACTATTGAATGTACGAGTTAGTCAATTTTAAAGGGATTCTAATTGACTTATATGTAATGATTTAATCTTTCCCAAATAACCAGTACCAGTATGTATGTGTGTGTGTGTATATATATATATATACATATATATATATATATGTGTGTGTGTGTGTGTATTTTTTTTAAAGAAAGAGGGACAGTGAGAGAGAGAGAGATAGAGAATCAGCCCTATTTAGTTTTTCATGTGGCCTTCGTTGCTCTGACACTTTGCTTTGTACATGGTGTTGGGGCTCAAACCTGAATACTGGTGCATGCCAGGCAAGTACTGTAACCACCAAGCCACCACTCCAGCCCCAGTCTGTATATTAACAAAAGACAGTGATGGTTTTATTTTTATCAGGTAAAACCTATCTACTTTTTGCATAAGGCCAGACATCAAAATTTTTTTTTTCTACAGGCAAAATATACCTGCCCAGAACAGGACAAAGAAATCAAGGTTGGACCTAGATCAGTCACAAAGCAACAATTTAGTCGGATGCATGCCTGTAATCCCAGCATGCCTGTAATCCCAGCAATTCAGCAGGCTGAGGCAGGAGGACAAGTCAAAAGCCAGCCTCAGAATTTAGCAAGGTGCTAAGCAATTTAGCGAGACTGTCTCAAAACAAATGATAAAAAGGAGAGAGGCTCAGTAAGTGCCCCTCCTGGGTTCAATTCCCTGTACCTTAAAAAAAAAAAAAAAAGCAAAAATTTAAAAATGACCTGGGCTTGGTCTACTCAGTGGTAGAGCACTTGTGTGAGGTTCTGGGTTCAATCCCCAGCACACACACACAAACATACAAAAAAAAAAATTACCTATAAACTGTGTGTGAAGTAAGCCACTCATTTCAGAAATGCAGACTCCTGATTACTAGATTGAGAATTTAAAACGGATGAGTGTAGAGGGCAGTCTGGGAAAAAGTGGGGAGTTGTTCTGTTTTTCAGCAAATAGTAGTAAGCAGCCTATTCACACCACCTCTTCCTTTACCCCTGTGCTAGTAGCTTGCTATGTTTCTAGGACAATAAGTTCCCGATGTTTTGCCAAAAGCAGACAAGGACACACACTCAAGCACGTTCACACAGCAGCAAGGAAACACTGTTTCCTAATCCCAGCAACAAAGGGGTTTTGGGTGTTGGCATCTTTTGGGATGTCAGTGCTGCCAAAGGTGGGGCTTATCTAAAAAATTCAAGGAACTGTTTGAATTATAAGGGAAGTTTTTCTCTTTACTTATTTTAGTTAAATGTAATCTTTTTTTCTTTTTGCCCTGCTGGGGATCATCAGGGACTTTGCATGGGCTAGGCAAGCACTCTACCACTGAGCTACATTCCCAGCCCTAAATGTAATCCTAAAGTACTGGGGCGTCTAGCTCAGCACAGGGCCCAAGCATGATGCCCTGGGTTCAATCCCCAGTGTGTGCACCTACACGCACATCTTAAAGATGAAAGAGCTGAGTTCAAACCATTTTAATTGTTCTGAAACTTAAAAAGGAAGTGATGCTCATATATATACTTATGTCTTTTTTTTTAATTGGAGAGTTTTTTCCTGTTTAACTACTATGTTTGGAGAGGTGTATACTTAGGCTAGAGGGGAGTAGATATGAAACACTTAATATTTTGCTGTTGGGTGCAGACTTATTAAGAAAGGCACAGAAAAAAATTACCTGACCCACTGACAAATTACTTCCTGTAACACTGGCAGCTCTTATATTGCTTCCATCTGGCACATAGTTTTCTTTCCACCATCTCAGATTGTACAAGTCCATGTTGGTTTGCATGATAAATTATTACTGAAAAGTCTATTCATACCAGAGGAGAGCCTATTTAAAGAAAAGTATTGGTGCTTTTAATTGAAGAATCACTTCTGTTCTAATAAAACAATGTTTTCAGATAGCAGATTTACTCAGAGAGCTACGCTTTTATGCTGTATAATGGAATATAAATCTTTTGAATTCTAGCCTGAAGCTCAGCCCTGTTGTGGTCTAGAAAGCCCTGTGTAACAGGATCAGTAGCATCAATAACCTTTCCAAAGTGAAATCACAAGTTACCCATTGTGTACTAAAGTTGAACCTACTAAAATGTCAAACTTGGGTCCCCACAGTTTAGGTGAAAACCAGAGAAAGTTAAGCAATGAATAAGTGGGGAGAACATATAAGAATGATATATGAGGGGGCTGGAGCGATGGCTTGGTGGTTACGTGCTTGCCTGGCATGAATGAGGACGCGAGTTTGTACCCCTGCACCACATACACAACAAAGTGTCAGAGCAACGAGTCAGGTGAAAAACTAAATAAAAATTGATTCTCTCTCACTGTCCCTTTCTCTTTAAAAAAAAAAAATGCTTTAAGAAAGAAAAACTTCTATAAAAACAACTAAGCAGAGTTGGCAAATACAGTGATTTCTGAGCATCTTATTTGCCTGGTGATGCTTATATAATGAACATTCTCTCTCCCCCACCTCTCTTTTGTGGTGCTGGGAATTGAACCCAAAACCTATGCATGCCAGGCATATGCCCAACCATTGAGCTATATCCCTAGACACTGAGTGTTTATTTTTAGTTGAAGGTAAGCTGTACTGAGACAGGATAATAGTTTTTCTTTAGTAGTCAGTTACTCCATGAATGAATATTGGACCCTGTTTATGTACAGGTTTCAATGAAAGAACAGAGAAGGCTAGGTAACAGTGGACAACTATGGAAGAAAAGAAGTACTCACCAAGTGGAGAGGAAACAAACTGCCCTACTTCAAAGCTTTATTTAGCCAGGACTGGCTTTCCTTTCAACTTTATTACAAAATGCCAAGCATTTTCCTCTAGGACCTTACATTCATGTTATGTCTGGGATGAAATTTCTTGGAGAAGTTACAAACAAAAAAGCTTAAAAGATTCGGAAGGTAATACAAACGGGTAAATCTTGCTGAGTATGACATTTGGGGAAAGACCTGGTCTCTCCCAAAAGTCCTTTCAATAAAAACAAATTTTAAATATACTGTAGGCCAAACAAAACACAGCTGGCTGGCTAAGTGTAGGCCTATGCTCATCATACTACTCTTTCCCTAGAGAATAGGGATTAAAGTATTCTCTGTTATATTGAAGTTATGTAAATGACACAAAATCAAATGTAATTGAGAGGAACATGATGTACCCAAATTATACATATCATGTATGCACTTGAGATCATGTTTATTAACGCCTGGTTTTGATGTGTTGTTCTGGAGAGTACTAACCTGAAGGTTTTCTGACTATCCCAAATCTCAGCCTGTGGGGAAAGCACTAGTCTCTTTAAATACAAATGGTTTTGACAAAGTCTGTCCTGGTGAGATTTCATAATCAGTAAGAAAACATTATGAACCAAATTTGGCAAGAAATGTTTAGTTCTTGAAAAAAATGGAGAGGCCTCCAGCAATCAGAATATGAAATAAGAGAGCCACCTAGTGGTCAAAGTGGTGTGTAGATTTGATGAGGGACACTTGAGGAGTAGTGATTTTACTGTTTCACTAACATTATTGAAAAGGTAAGGAGCAAAACACTGAAGTTAAAAAAAAAAGATAAATGCATTTTACTGAAGGACCTATTATTTAAGCTTACTCTTTCTAAAGTCATGGTGCTGAATGTAGTTTGTAGGTAATACTGGTACTCATTTAAAGTTCTTTGTAGTCATAGGCAGCACCCTCACACATTTCCTCATTTTGTACAATTTTAACACCTATTATGTGCCACAAATCCCATAGAATAGCTTAGTAAATGACCTTCAATTAAATCACTTTCAAGGACATAGTAATGAGACATTAGACAAGAAGACTGATTAATACAGGTTAAATGAGAATGTACTTTAAAAATGAAAAACAAGAGGCTTGAGGGGTGGCTCAGCGGTTTCAGCGCTTGCCTGGCAAGCGCAAGGACCTTTTCTCAAAAAAAAAAAGAAAAACAAAATCGACTTTTGATGTCATGATACCCATCGAATAAACACTGGTACTTTAGAGACAGAGAAAACTGGTAAGAACCCCTGTTCATGCTGACAATCTAGAAAAGGAAATAAAGTAAACACACAGTTATACAGTAAAGATGGAGGAAGATAAGATTTCCAAGATATGTAGCTGGGGCTGCAGCAGTGGTTCAGCAGTTACGGTGCTTGCCAGACATGCACAAGGATGCAGGTTCAAACCCCAGCACCACGTACACAACCAAGTGTCTGAGCAATGAAAGTCACATGAAAAACTAAATAAAATTGATTCTTTCTCTCACACAGTCCCTATCTTAAAAAAAAAAAAAAAGTATGTAGCTACTGCAGGAAGACAACTTGGATTTGAGGTAGAGGAACTTGAACCTGGTGACCTGGTAAGAAGAGACAAGGAGAGTTAAGAGAGAGATGTAACGGTTTTTACTTAATTTTTTTCTTACGTTTTTTAAAAGTGAGAAGATATGGCTCTTACAGAGCATCACCAAGTGTGAAGGATAAGCCAGTTTAATAAACTTATTTACTTCAAAAATAAATAAATGTTTACTTTAAAAAATTGTGTAGTTATGATGTTGTGACATCTAAAGAGAATAAGATATTTAAGGTTTCTTTAAATATTTTTCCTTAAGGGGCTGGAGCGGTGGCTCAGCAGTTTCGGCGCTTGCCTGGCAAGCACGAGGACCCGAGTTCAAACCCCAGCACCACGTACACAACTGAGTGTTGGAGCAACTAAGGCCATGTGAAAAACTCAATAAAGTTGTTTTAAAAAAAAATATTTTTCCTTAAGATATTAAGCATATTTTCTATGATCTTACATAAATCATTGGTGAGTTTAATTATCATTGGAAAGGTATGTAAGCAAAGGAAAACTTCCCTTTTTTCTGTTCCATTTATCACAATTTTAGAAAAAAAATCAAACTCCTGTTTTTTTGGACAGGAGTTTCTCTCCTTCCTAAGAAGAAAGTGTATAAAGAGTTCTAGAGCTGGGAAATTAGACTGAGAATTTGATGGGAGAAGGAAGTACCCAGAAAGAGAATGGTAGCTCTTCTTGATAAATCACCTATCTACAATGAATACCCACTTCTTCACTCACCATCTTTCCATTTTCCACTTTAAGACATCTTGTTCTTTTTCTTTCTTTTCTTCCCCCCCCCCCTTTTTCGGCTGTACTGAGGACCAAACCTATGGTATTGTTACTCAGTTTTTTTTAAGAGAGTGAGTGAGTTAATTTTTTTTTCACCTGGTTTTTGTTTTTCCTCCACTTAGGTGTGTATGTGGTGCTGGGGTCTGAACCCAGGTCATCACGCATGCCAGGTAAGTACTCTATCACTGAGCCACCTCTCCAGCTCCACTGCCTATACCTGTTAAGGTTGCTCTTGATACTTATTTTTGCAGGGCAATCCAAGGGCCACCCCCAAAATCTTAGAACCTCGGTCCTTGTGCATGCCAGGCAAGTGCTCTACCGCTGAGCCACCTCTCCAGTTGCACATTATTCTCTTTAAACGTCATGCAATTTCAGTTTTTTAAAAAGTAAATATTTCATTTAGTTTGGGAGCAGGTGGGTCCTAGGGATTGAACTCAGGGGTGTTTTACCACTAGGCTACATCCACAGTCCTCTTTATTTTTTAATTTTTTTTTCAGGGCTGAGGATCGAACTCAGGGCCTTGCGCCTGCTAGGCAAGCACTCTGCCACTGAGTTAAATCCCCAAACCCCCTCCTTATTTTTTAAAAGAGAGAGGGAAAAAATGAGAGAGAGGCAATCAGTTTTATTTTTCCATCTGGGCTTTGTTTCTGACGATTGTGTATGTGGTGCTGGGGTTTGAAACAGGGTCTACGCAAGAACTCCAAGTGGTGAGCCACCACTGGCTCCCCAAGTCCTTTTTATTTTTTATTTTTTTCTCAAGTCCTTTTTAAATTTTTTTTTTTTAGAAAGAGGGGATAGAGAGAAAAAGAGAGAAGCAATCTTAATTTAGTTTTTTATGTGGCTTTCATTCCTCAGACACTTCATTGTGTACGTGGTGCTGGGGTTTGAACTCATGTCCTTGCACTTGCCAGGCAAGCGCCGTAACCGCTAAGCCACTGCTCCAGTCCCCTTTTTAAATTTTTAAAATTTTTATTTTTTGGTACTGGGGTTGAACCTGGGGAGTGGTGTTTCTACCACTGAGCTACATCACCAGGCTTTTTAAAATTTTCATGTTGAGACAAGAGTCACAATTGTCAAGGCTGGCCTTGAACTTGTGAACCTCCCGCCTCAGCCTCCCGAGTCACTGGGATCGCAGCTATAAACTACCACACCTAGTTAGTTATTTCGAAGTAAATGTTTATTAAACTGGTACCTATGACACTTGGTGATGATTAGTATAAGTTGATCTAATAAGGTATTCATTCAAAAAGAACAAATTAACTTTCTGTGTGGCTTATCCAGGGAAGGCTTTCAAAAGTTCAATTCTACTCAGTCTGCTGTATTTCCACTCTACGTTTTCCTTATTTCTACTCACTTCAAATAGTCTGTCTTCAGTTGTCCTATAGGAATCCATCCATCCTTTCAAGACCCTGGCTCAATAATCCTCTCCTTGACTGAAGTCTTCCTTGGCTTTTCAAACACGTTGAGCATACAGTTTACCACTGTTTATTTGGGCACTTATGTGTCACCTTCTTTGGACAAAACCATTTCCTGTGAAGTTGCCTTATCTCCTCCACAAGATGGCTTAAGTTCCTGGAGAGCAGGAATTACAACATACGTTATGATTCTCGGTACAGCAACAATCACTTGATTTTGAAAAAACAATAAATCATACCCATAAAATGAGAGTTACAAATGCAGAACTTCACCTTTGACTTGAAAAACAATATAAAATAAAAAGGAAGATAATTTGGGGCCTCGTGCATGCCAGGCAAGTGCTCTATCACTGAACTACATTCCCAGCTGTGTGTGTTTCTTCCACTGGGATTTGAATCCAGGGGTGTTCTACCACTGAGATATATCCCCAGTCCTTTTAAATTTGACACAGGATCTTGCTGAGTCCCAGGCTGACCTTGAAGTTGCAATCCTCCTGCATCAGCCTCCTGAGTAGCTGGGATTACAGGAGTACACCACAGCACCCTACTTATATTCCATTTTAAGAAGGCCTTCTATACCTTTAAATTCACTTATTTGGGAGACTGAGGCAGAAGGATTGTGAAAGCTTAGGAATTTTGAGCTAGGTTGGGCAACAAAGGGAGACACCAATCAAAAAATAAAAATTAAATATAAAAAGAAGGCAGTTTTCAAAAAAAATAAAGATTTAAAACATGTGAAGCACAGTCACAATATTAGATGAACAGGGGTTGAGTACCCAATGGCTTTTCAGTACCCTTAAATCACTCCATGTATGTTCCTGGCTACTCCAACTATTGAATAATTTTCACTTTTGTTTTTCAGTTTTTCTTGCCACAACCAAAGCTTGAAAGCTGTAGCTCATAGCAAAAATGGAAAAATGATCTCCCTACTTGCCAGCTTTGTGGCTTTGGGTGAGGTATTTTTCTGATCTTTGTTTGGTTCTTTCATTTATAAAAAGGAGATAATAATACATATTTGGTAGTATTCTGAAAATTATCTACCATGTATGTAAATAACTGTGCCTGACATACTGTAGGTGGCAAGAAAGTAGCAAGTATTATTCTAACTTTAGTTGATCTTTTTAAATGTATCACACTTAATTGTAAAAGACATATTAGGTCGAACATTTACTATTCTAGCGCAAACTACCTAAAGTATCATACAGCAATTTCTAGAGACCTCATAAAATAAAAAAGTACAATTACTGTTGTCATTAATATGATCTTTAATAAATGGAATAATGCACCATTTTACAGCAAGCCTTTTAAACCTAAATAACTGTCTTAAAATCTCCTTTTCCAATGTCTTTGTATCAATACACTCTTTTTATTTAGGTTTATATATATCAAAGCATTTACTTACACTTATTCATAGAAAACTCTTTAGTGGCTTAATGTCAGCTTTCATAGTGGCATCCATAGATAATACAAAAGAAAAGTGATTTGCTTTATTTCATACTCACACTGATCCATCAAACACAACTTATACAGCATAGCAAGGTCTCAGACGGCTTATACAAAAGCAAAATAACTGAAAATAATTATTCATAAATTCACAATATGATATTCTATCTGTAATGTAAGAGCAAAACACACCAACAAAAGATACCCGTTAACAAGAAAGAGGGTTCTGAGGAAGTGCCACCATTTTTCAGCCTTTCTTTTTCTAGAAAAGCATCCTCAGAAGTGAATACTCTGTAGCTTATGTTTTTCCTGTCCATTCAGAAAAAGCATGGTAGCTACACATTTCCATGTTTCAGCTACTATAACAACCAAAGAGTTAGTGTATTTTACAATTATCCATGTATCTTCATTTGAAAAATTATCAACAGAAAACTAAGGGTGATTCCAGCTTATACAAACACTTACACAATATAATCTCTATGGAAATGAAATAAAAAGGCATACCAAAATTGCTTAAATAAATAAATGTGACCAGAATAAGAAAAGCTACAGAAGTCAAGCAATTCAATGTTAAACCAGAATCTAACAATCTTTTAACTGTTATCTTTTAGTAATTTAGTTTCCTTATTGTTAAGTTTCTTTAAAAATAAGTTTCTTTTACATACTTAACAGGAGGAGATTGGTAACAAGGTGGGGATCCTGAGACAAGAGACTGATTACAAACAACTTCATTGCTAAAATTAAACACAGCATACCATTTTAGAGCTTGAGCTTGTCTGATTCAAAGAAAAATTCTGTTTGGCTCCGACAATGTGATAGACTGCCAAAGATTATCTTCTCAGAATCATCCGAGCTGTTACTAAAGCTATAAACTCAACAGTTTACTTTTAGAAGACAGTTTTATAATGTTAAATTAACTCTTAAAAAGTTGTATCTTTGAGGAATTATTTTAACTTGTTATTAAAAAACAAAAAAAATGAAATGGTTGTCCCATTATGGATAGCTATTTAATCAAAGAACAGAAAGGTTTTAAGCCAGTACTTCAATTCTAAGGCCTAAATTTGTGGTAATATGTAGCCAATTAGATGAGTAATGCCTTCTATTCAGTAATTACAGAACTCAGCAAGTTTTTATGATTAAAGAAATCCAATGTTATATCTATGTGAATTAAGTCAAATAACAACACAAGGCATTAAATGAACTGTGCAACAAACACTTTAAATATTCAATTGGATCTAATTGCTTGTTTGTTACCAACTGAACTTTTTCAATATACAGAAAGATAAAAGGGGCCCTGAGTTTTTAAGTAATATGTCTATAGAGTGATTTTAAAATAGGAAGATGTTTCTGAAATCTAGAAGTACAAATAAAATGGGAAAAACCTGTTGTCTTTCAAAACTGAAAAAAATCAAGTTGTAATTTCAAACACAGAAATGTTCTTAAATATTCAATCACAAACTGAACAGCCTAATAATTTATTTCTGAAGATTCCTTCTCTCAGTTATATTTTAAAGTGGGCTTCAAATTAAGTTTTAAAAATGAACACATATGTTCACAATGTTTAATAATAACACTACAAACATCACAGTAATAATGGAATTGGAATTTTTAAAGATACAAAAGATTTATTTTGGGCATAATTTTTAATATACAGCATAAATTCAGGGTTGGGGATTTAGCCCAGTGGCAGAGCGCTTGCTTAGCATGTACAAGGCCCCAAGTTCAGTCCTCAGTCCTAAAAAAAAAAATTAAAAAAAAAAACAGCATAAATTCTCCTTAAGTATTTACTTTCAAATGTATCTGCCATGAGATAAATGTCTAAAGTTTTCTTTATATGCAAATTCAACTTTAGTCACTTAAAAATTAAAGGAAAGTTGTTTTACTCCAGACCATGTTGCAAAACAATAAGTATTTCAAAAGTGGTCTACAAAACTGTTCATAGATAATACCTGATTTTTGTAGGGTTTGCTTTTAAAAATTAATCTTGTGTTTAGTGTTTAACACAATAATTGATACAAAGAAATATGCAAAATGTTGTGGTTCAAACATAACACTAAGCTTACTTACTGCAATATAAGTTTAAAAATTTTAATGGCAAAATGATATACAATTCTGTATGCATGGTTTTGAATTACAACTAATGAAAATATAAAATCATAAAATTCCACAATATAGAAAATGTTAGATAATATAAAAATTAAGTGCTGATTTGCTGGTGGTCTGATAGTTGAATCCAATATCAAATGATAAATAACTTTCAATTCTATCAAACTATTCAACTATTACTTAACTGGAGTAAATTAATTTGAATAGAATGTAAAAATATAATTTTACAGGCTATTAAATATAAATAGGTCATTAAAATAAAACTGAGTAGAAAAAATTAAAGGAAAAGGAACTGAAACAAGTTTGTCTGAAGAATTGAGACTTAGATGCTAACTGAGAAGTCTGAAGCATACTAGAGTAACAATGCTGGGGAAGATGACTAACTTTTTTCATATTGGGCAAGAGAAATGGATTTAAAAATGAAGCAAGAGGGAGACAGAACAGACATGCAGAAAACTTTTCTGACACAGAAAATTGCAAGTCAGATAGCCAAGGGACAGAGTAAGCCATACATAAACAATGTAGCAATTTAAGGAGAGTGATGGGTAGGTACACACTAGAACACTGGTTTCTTCTTTTCTCACATTCGTCTGTAGAAACTTGTAGAAAAGTCTTTTGATAATAACTTTTGTGTAACTCGCTCAAACAGTGATTTTGCCAGATTTACTTAATGAATGGATCTAGAAAGGGATCATGTAAAGTAGTTTGGGGCAAAGTTTGCATAGTTAATAATCTAAAAGTTAAAATGCAACTTTATCTGCTGAAAAAATAAAAGCAAACACTGCCAGTCAAGGCTATGACTATCTAGAAATATCTCAGGCTAAAAGACACTCCTTGGGTATGTGGGAGTGTTACACAATTTCTAGAATGACTAGTCTAGATAATTAACCAATGATTGTAAGATTATGACTTTAGGAGTTACCTAAGAAGGTAATAAAGCAATCTGTAAATAGTTATGTAATAACTTGCAAATAACTATAGTAAATTTAATATAAATTTATAAAATGTGGTATAGAACTATAACGTAACATCAAATTGTAGGAGTTAACAATCTCCAATAATATATTCATGCATGTAAATATGAAAAAATGAAACAAAAGTTTATTGAAATATTTTTCCATTTTAAATGACTTTTAAGAGATACTTACAGAGACTAAAAATTCAGTGTAATAGCTGAAGCCTAGTTTGTATTCCATTTGGCTTTAGAGGACAAACTTGAAAATATTTTACATAAAAATATTTGCCAAATTTTGTGATAATTCCCACTAAAACACATATCTAAGTGTTCATTTCTCTCTAGTTATTCTCATAGTCAGAACTAGAATAGTACATTTTTTGGAACAAGAAGATACAAATGAGGAAGCTACACTTCATGAAAAGACAATATTATTTTTGTATCCTTCCTAGATCCTATCCAATTACTTCTCTGGATTAACAAATTTTTTAAAGTCACGAAAGGCAGAAATTTCAAAGATGGAGTCAAAGGATTGATGAGATTGAAATTCTATGTTACATTAATTTTTCCAAATCTAGTATGGGATCAATTTAGGAAAAGGTTCCCAAAGTTATGAGTCAGGTAAAGTTATTTTGAGATGGCAAATATAAGCCTGAATTTTGTATTGAATTAGTAATTATGTCTTAAGCAACAATAAGCATAGACAAGTCTACATACATCTTATGTTTACCTAATTGCTAAAATCATTAAGGTGTCTGGTTTGGCCTATGTAGAAACCACAATTGTGCTGGAATATAATGACTACATTTCTTACAAAATATAAGTACTTTACACAACCTGCCATATAGCATGTAGGCAGCGTGCTGTGGATGAAGAATGTGGAGACACAGACCCAGGCTAAATCCCATCTTTGTTACTGGATACGAGCCCTACATAAATTTTCTAGCTTCTTTTAACTTTTGTTTCCTCATCTATAAAGTGGGAATGTTAATTATAAAGCTCATGGGGTTGCTATGAGGATTAAAAGTAGTATCTATATACTCCAGTATTCTGTATAGGCCTTTCTGTTACTTTCTACAGGAAGTTTTTTTCTTCCCTCCCCAATTATGAATTTGGAAAAAGGTTTTAAGATTTATATTTAAAACGTTTTAGAGTAAACAGTTCAAGTCAAGTTCTTTCAGTTACTTAATTCTGATATAAAATTTGGACTTTCTTAAGGAAGCTGATATTAGACTATGATTACCTAGCATGACACTTTTAAGGTCATCCAGTGAAATAAATTTTAATATTTTAAAATTTAACAGCCCTTTAAAATTCAAGACCCAAATTCTTTTCTATATGCAAAATTTGTGATAATAAACATCAGCTTTAAGAAACATTTGTTGTCATGAGTAAAATTAGCAATTGTATAATTTGTCATTTAAAATGATTTTGCTTGATTATATACTATAAAGTTTTTAAGTCTGATATATAATTTAATCTGAAATTTTTAACATGATCTACATTTTCTACCTTTCCTACTTTTTACAACAGTGGACTAAAATAATTGGGGAAAAAGAATTTTTTTAACATGCTTTCATGAAATGGAAATTTATGCAGAATTATTTTAACTAAATAAGTTGATTTTTAGAGAATCTTATTATTAAAATTAAAAAATGTTGGAAAACTTAAAATAGACTGGCCCAAATAAAAAGTGTAACAGAGCATACAGAATTCTTCTTCTAATAGGAAAAGACCAATTAAAACCTCAAATAATCATTTATCCTCAATGCTTCAAATTGGTGATGGAATATAATTTACTTTGATTCAAAACATTGTCTCACAAATGTTTTAAAAGAATATCCTGAAATGCATTTGAAAGAAATTTAAAGATAAGAGAACTAAGTGAAAATTTCCTGGGAAAGATTACAAATAACTTGTTACATAGATAAAAGATATGACTTTTTTTTTAATAAAAAAATTATGTCAGAAGACTAAAAAATGTTAAGGGTCTGAAACAAGAGAAAGGTCCAATAAAACATAAAAGGTGGCAATCTTGGGCACCAATACAATAATCTTAATTCTAAGAATTGAGACCTGTATTCAGCAATTCTGTTGAATAAATGATAAATATTGTAATCTTTAACTCATAAGATCACAGCAGATGGCAGTAAGACTTATATACTAATAAGTGACAAATATTTTGGACAGCAAATTAGGAAATTTAGGCTATCTTTTGCTAAATGATGAAGACGGGGGGGGGTAAGAATGAGAAAATATTGTTTAGAAGATAAGAACCTAAATTAGAAATTTGGGGATTTATATTTTCTTCTTAACTTTTTTTTCCCAGAAAAATCTTAGAACTTAACGAGATAAATATTTTACTAAGTACTTCACAAATCTGAAAAAAATAAGCAAGATAATCATTGCTTTCAAATTGATAGAATATAATTTGTTTAGAAAAAAAATTCCCTTATTTGACAGAAAGTGCTTTATTAAAAAACATACACAGAGGTTGTCATTTTAGGGAAGATTATTAGTAATGAAAGAAGCAAAGGGCTTAAAGTATAATATGTTTTTAAGGGCATATTATCACTAAAAGGTATACTCTATTACAATATAAATAATAAATGTTGCTCACATATCAAATATTATGTGAAAAACTAGCAAAGGGAGAAATTATGAAATGAGGATTAATGATGAAATACACAGTTTTGCAAAGAGAGACGGTAAATCTAAGCTTGCTCAAAAAAGGTAAGTTTGGCAGTCATTCTTCCTGCCACAGAGATTTGGCATGCCAGTTGAATAATTTTTCCACAGTGTTTTAGGTCATGGTTAAAGGAATCATTTTCACATAAAGTCTCTAGGCTTTGCTTAGGAACAGGAATAAAAGATACTACAGGGTTGAAACTATGAATTACTTTTGAAATTATAATAAAAGAGAAATGTGTAATTTTATTTGAGTTAAAGATGGCCTCTTCAGAGAATGAAGGTTATAAAACTATACCGTCTTAACCACCTATTTACTTAAAAATTCCATGTAAGTTTTCTGATTAAAAATGTATTTCTTAAATAAACGAATATGGAACAAGTACATACAAAAATAAAATAGAATGGAAAAGGGCTAATATTTTATTTCTTGTATTTTGTTCTATGCTCTCTTATGAACTTCCAAAACCAGAATCAAATATACTTATTAAAATGCCTGGAAGGAAACATTTAGGATTTGGAAGGTTAAAAAAAGAATATGGCATTTTGAAATGGGTTTTGGTAGTTCCTTCTGTACAGCCCTTTCAGACAATGTTTCTGCATTCTCCAAAAAGAGAGAGAAAGCAAGAAATCAGGTAGCTGTTTTCTTCTGTGCAAAATTCACTGTCATACAACTGACCTACAAAAAGCATGGGAGCTAGGAGAGAAAAATGTTCAGAGTATGGAAGAATGGGGGGAGAAAAATGTTCATTTCATGGAAGAATGTGTGCCCTGTTAGGAAGAGAGCTTATAAGAAAGCTTATTTGTGGTCTACAGACTATTGCACATTCAAACAAAATACAAGAGAAAAGAATGTCCAACAGGTGATATGTTCAAGAACATATCAGTATATAACTTACTTGTGCCCAGAAATAAAACATGGATACCAGACACCACTGTAGGCAAACCTGTCTTAATTTGCTTCTGTTTTAATGACCTTTGGAAAATGGTCCAAACTGATTATCAGCAATATATTGTTTTTGCTTTTTTTCTTAAAAAAATATTTTGAGACCGCTTTTGATACACACACATATAATTCTGTGGTCATAAAAGACAAATACAACTTTAGTGAGACTAAACAAAAGTGCAAAATGTAAAAATAAAATAAAATAAAATAAAAAATATGGAAGCATAAGCTAATTTTTCTGCATAGCTGAAATCTATTTAAAGCAAGTCCTTGTTGCAGGGGTGGGAAGGGGTGCTGACAAGAGGATAAAGCAATTTTTTTTTAAGTTTCTTCTGCATGTTTAAATGATGCAAAAAATAATTTCACTCCATAAGCTTGAAAACATTTCACAGACAATTCATTCCTATATCTTTAGACACCATGGTTGTGGCAGTGCCTCCTTCTGCAAGGTAAACGGCGGTGCTGGATTTGGAATGAATTGCCCTGTCACTGCCATTGTTGTTGACCTCACAGTCCAGTGGTTCAGTGGAGATGACCCAGGTGGAGGGGCGCCACCGCTTAAGAGAATAGGGAGTTTTCACACGTTTCTTGATCTTTTCACCTGATCCTGATTTGCCATCTTGTGTTGACTCACCTACTGAAAATAAAAGTATGGAAAAATGAACTATATGTAAAGAAAATATTAAGAAGTAAAGGGTTAGTGTTGAATTTGTAGGTTAAGGTGCTGGAGCAGTGGGTTAGCAGTTATGTGCTTGCCTGGCATGTGCATGGACACGGGTTCAAACCCCAGCACCACATATACAACTAAGTGTGGGAGCAAGGAAAGCCACATGAAAAACTAAATAAAATTGATTCTCTTTCTTTCTCTCACTGTCCCTCTCTTAAAAAAAAGAGAGAGAGAAAGAGAGAGAGAGAGAGTGTGTGTGTAGTAGGTCAAGCCAGTATCTGCAGAAGGAGCTAATGGACATTTCTTGAAATTTATGATGCCAGCAATATTTTTCTGGGCAAAATGTAGCCAACCTATTTTTGAAACTCTTCAAGTCAAATATTTTTATAATGGAATGAATTATATTATAGGGCAATGTAGAAAATACAAAGTAAAAATGGAAAAAATTAAAAGTTCTTAGCTGTATTCTCAAACTCTTTGGTTTTGGTAGAGATCCCAATTGGGTAAAATATACTTAATCATTCTACTTAATGCTCAAAGTAGATCAAATTTTAAAGGCAGTCAAGCATATAATATTTTTCAGAAGGATGACAGAAATATTAGAGTGGAAATTTTCCAGTAATTCTCTTTTCCCATATCTGACAACACATTTTTATTGATATAGAGCCTTGTAATAAGGGTGTATCAACTGGTCTATAATACAAGCCACTTAAGCAAGGGACTAAATTGTAAGGGTGGGAGGAGGGGGAGAGAGATAGGGAAAGAGTTAATTTCTATTTTTTTCATCTGGTTTTTGTTTTTCCTCCACTTATTGTGTATGTGGTGCTGAGGTTCAAACCTGGGCTCTTGCTCATGCCAGGCAAGTGCTTTACTGTTGAGCTGTCTTTCCAGCCTTGGCTAGATTGTTTTTTGAGACCTGTATCTTTCTTGCAGACCCAGTCTGTGGCAACCATAAAACATTTCCTTTTTTCTTCCTTAAGTGCTATCAGTTTAAAAGAGAAACCATTTTGTGTAATGATGACTGTCAGAAATTTTGGTGAGCTCTCCTATCTTGTGTTTTCACCCTTTAGGATGAAAAACCAAGCATCAATTTATTTAAGTTGCCATGGTGCCCAAAATACAATACCATAAGTATAGGAGGGATTCAACACATAATTCTTGAAAAAGATGACACTAAGAAACTGAGAACAACAATTTTAATAGTTTATTTTTCTTTCTTTCTTTCTTTTAAAGAGGGACAGTGAGAGAGAAAGAATCAATTTTATTTAGTTTTTCACGTGGCCTTCATTACTCCGACACTTCATTGTGTACATGGTGCTGGGGTTTGAACCCATGTCCTTATGCATGCCAGGCAAGCACTGTAACTGCTGAGCCACCACTCTAGCACTTAATAGTTTCTTTATAGTGATTTTTTGAAATTTCAGCATACTTCTAATACTAAGATTAAAATCAAAATGTAGGTATAATATACACTAATATGAGTAACCAAATGTATCAAAAGTTATACTGGTATAATATTATTTAGATCTGTTAAATCAGTATTTACTTAATCCCAACTGTTCACATCAAGTATATGAACTGTAATATTAAATAGCAGCCATGTAAGGCATATTTTTTTCATAAAGCATATATTAAATTGGAAATTTTTCTACTGTGACTCTGATCTTTTAATTATTAATATTTTCTTAAAGAGAGAGAGAGAATCAATTTTATTTATTTTTCCATCTGGCCTTTGTTTCTCTGATACTTAGTTGCATATGTTATGCTGGGGTTAGAACCCAGGTTCCAACTGCTGAGCCACTGCTCCAGCCCCTGACCATTTTTTTTTTTTTAAAGAAAGAGGGAACAGTGAGAGAAAGAAGCAATATTTATTTAGTTTTCCATGTGACCTTCATTCCTTGAACATTTTGTTGTGTATGTGGTGCTGGGGTTTGAATTCACGTACTCGTGTATACCAGGCAAGCACTGTTAACACTGAGCTCCAGCCCCCAGCCCCTGACCTTTCATTAATGACAAACTTTTTTCTTCTTTACAATAGTTTAATTACTTTTGAAGCCCAATCAAATGGCTAATTTTATTTCCCAAAGCAGTAAAGGTAAACAGTCACCCGTTGGAACAAAATTGGATGGCTTTTTTTTGGGGGGGTACCAGGGATTGAATTCAGGGGGGCTTTACCACTGAGCCTATCCCCAGACCTTTTTTTAAATATTTTTTTATTTTGAGGGCTGGAGTGGTGCTCAGAGGCTATAGCACTTGCCCAGCATGCACGAGCATGTGGTTCGGACCCCAGCAACATGTATACAACGAAATGTCAGAGCAACAAAAGCCACATGAAAAACTAAATAAAGTTGATACTCTCTCACTGTCCCTCTCTCTTAAAAAAAAAAATTATTTTGAGACAGGGTCTCGCTAAATTGTGTAGGGCCACACCAGGTTGCTGAGGCTGACTGAATTTGCAATCCTCCTGCCTCAGCCACCTGAGTTGCTGGGATTATAGGCGTGCACCACTGCGTGCAGCACATATTCTGATTTTATGAGCTATTTAAATGGCCTAAAAGGATACAAAGGAAAGGTTATATGATCCCTCCACTTACTCTGTATACTGCTGCCATCCAAGACATTTGTGGCTGAAAGATCCAGAGAATTGGGCCTCTGTGCTCTCCTGGGCTTTGATGGCCCTGGATCTGCTACTGTGCTTGAAACAACCTGTGTAAGAACATCTTGTTCTGAACATGGATTACTGTTGTTGTTATTGGAATTAGTTCGGCCACCTTCTAGTGGCCGTTCCCTCCTGTCCACAAGACGATCCAGAACACCTTCATCATGGCCAGCTTGTTGGTCTCGTCTCAGTAAAGGTTCATGTTCATCAGGACTGGAATTAATATTCAGCCGGGTGTCCTCACCTATAAATTGATTCTGCAGCATTTCTTGGGAGCTATGTGTCACCATGTTAGCTGTCTGGCCCGATGGCACTGTCCCATTGGCATACTGGGTTGTGGCAGCATGGGAGTTAACACTGTGATTTCTACCTGCTACTCCATTCATGGTGACTGTCACCACATGAGGTTCTGCTGCATTGATTGTATTCATCTTGGCAACTCCAGTTTCTACTTGTTTCAAGTTAGATTTGTGCTTGCTGCCAAATTTTAGTCGGGGCTCCTTTGTTGAATTTTTGGTGTTCAAAGGCAAACTAGTAGGTCTCTTAGGAAGGTTCTGTTGCTTAGGGAGAGGGTAGATCTGAGCGGGTGGAACATCAGGAATTAAACATGCTTGGCCATTTGCAGCCTGTGTGAAGTCCTGCTGACCAGTCACTTCTACTGCAAGTTTTATGAGTGGATAAAGCAAGCTAGAACTGGTACTACTCAGTGGGTCTGGTCCACTGAACTGTTTAAGAGAATGCTCCATCAGATTCTCATCAGAGCTTTCCTTGAGGTTCTTATCAACTTCTTTTGGGTCTAGCTTGTTAGTCTCCAAGTCTTCTTCTGTTAGCTGTAAGCAGACAGGGGTTGGCCCAATTGACTGTGCAACATTTGTGGCATGGAGACTTGTTTCATCTGGGTATGGCATCTCAGATATAGTGGTCATACCAGTACTTGGAGTGAGGCCAGTGGTGTTTGTGGTTGTTGTGTTGGTGGACAGACTGGTGACACTTGTTTCAGGGCTGGGGATTCGAGCTTGTGCTTGCTGTCGTTCATAATTTATTGAGTTTCGATTCTTTTCTCCTATAGTCAAAGGTGTGCTGGACATTGAATGCTCAGAGGAAATATTCTTCACAATGCTGTCAGTGTGATGAATAGAATCTTCAATGTATGAGGAAGAAGAATAATCTGGGTAAGGGCCAATTTTCGGCACACGCCTATTATGTGATAGGTTGCTTTAAGAAAGAAAACAGTGTGACATTGAGAACATACATTTATGACAAACTGTCTCTTCAAGCATAACAATTTCTGATTTTAAGGGCTGGGTTGCTTTTCATTTTACTGCTAACCTATATTACTTAAAAGGTCTAATCAAATAATCAAGTATTAATAACATGCTAAATGCTAATTTTATATGAATTAACCCTATTGAAAAATTCATATGAATCTAGATTCTTATGATGCTCATTATTTTGGTTTATAAGAGTTAATTTAAAAATATCCCCTATAGCTTTAAATCATTACCAAATATACTTTAACGAACCACTTTCTTGTACAACTAAACATTGTGTTCTGTAAGAGAAGAAACCATGGCATATGTTTCTTTTTATTCTCATAACCCTAGATCCACTGCTTATTCAACAAGTATGTTATAAATTAAGTTCCAGTGGCCCACTGGTAAAAAGAACATAAGTTTTTAGGTTGCTTCAAAGAGTTCCCATTGAGATGCACAGTCTAGCAATAGAACATTTCTTCCTGGGGTAGCCTGAGCAGTATCAGTGAAAGTCCTACAGCGTAGGATATAAGGGAGATAAACGATTAAATGACACTCAGACAAAGGATCAAAGATTCAAAACTGCTCTCTAGTTATCAAAGGTTCTTCACAGTCATTACCATTCCTCAGAAGTGGTGGTTCTTGACCATCACACTGCAACATGTTTATAATTACTTAAAATCTCACTAAAATAAAACTAAGGATAACTTTAACTAAAACTTAACAAAGGTACAAACATTGGGAACATTAACAGATGTAGTATTACAGGAGAGAAGCAGGCGTTTAAGATAAAAAGGTATGCCAATAGAAGACTTATGAATTTGTAAGGGAAATGACAAGAAAGCAGAGAAGAAAGGGCTTTTATAGAGCCATAGGTCAAGGAAGGTAAGTAGTTATGGAGGTTAAGATTCAGCAAAGTGAAACCTAGAATGGGAATGAATATGGAATGAACTATGATTTATTTAGTGGCCTCTATATAGAGACTGGACATGAGAAGAAGCATGCAGAGAGTAGAGCTGAATAACACAGAAAGGGGGAAAGGCCAAAGTGGAGGATCAAGAGTTTCTTCTTATTATTCAAGAAAAATTAAAAAACATTTAAAGTAAAAGCTTTAGCTGGCTCTTAGACAGGTATAAATAGCATACTAGAAAATATTAGAATGAAGAGAGATAAGAGAAAGACTGCCCTCTGGTATTTGTAGAGTGATAAAATTTATATTTCGAATCACTAGTTTCTACCTTCTTTAACCTGTTGTTGATATAAAGGAGTTTATATCTGAAATGAATTAGACCTATATAAGTAGCTCAAATAGTTCATAATATAAATTGATCTTAGAAAACAGATCAAGAGAATAAGGCAAAGATAATGATTCAACAATGAAGAGTATTTTTGATCTCAATTTTCTCTGGTAACTCTTCTCTGAAAATTTTAAACATGTATTAGACAAAATGGCAAACTCATAGGAAGGTCTTTCTCCCCCCTGAATATGGAACAAAGAAATAGAGATGAACCAGTCTAGAAGTTTCAAGTTGTAGGAATTTTTTAAAAAGTTTTTTTATTTAGAACCAAAATCCATAGTTCTAAAAAGGAAATGTCTCACAAAACAATGTTCATGGTGGAACAGAAAGAATGCTAAAATTACTTTAATGTAAAAGTATTAAGAAAGAGCAATGGATAGGAAGTCTGCAAACCTTAGTGTTCAATAAAACAGTGTTAGATACATAAGCAGGTTCATAGTATCATGTACTTAAAAAAAGCAGAGGAAGAAGTAATAGTAACTACAATGGGTATATCAGACAATATGTAGAAGGGCTGATAAACATTTTGAACTATGAAATTATTTTACTTTTATTATTGCAGAGACGTTGAAGCACTAATAAAGGCTAATCTTTTACTGCATCTTCAGATGAAAAAAATACAGATCACATCTTGTACTCACACCAAATAAATATTTTCAGTAGAAAAATTATAACTTTACAGCACATGAGTTAGTCATTGCATTATTGCTTTAACAGTATTTATTTACTATTCTTTGTTTGGTCTAAGTTTTCAATAATGATAGTTGCCAAACCCTTCAGGGTCTTACCGCTCATTCTGCATAGCAGTAGACATGGGATTGACTGTTGGGCTCACAGATTTGTTTCTTTCCCATATCATCATAAGTTCAGCCATCCTTTCCTCAGCACACTGGGCAGTAAGCCGAGCCTCTGCATCCTGGTCCCAACAGTCTTCGATTGTCTCCTTGAGTGACCTTACAGCCTGTAACATAAAGTACATGTCAAACAAGGTGTCTTAAAAAATGTACTGGGCTTTTTAGTTTACAGTATGAGGTAAAAGAAAAATTAGGTTTTAAAAAACCAGTATTGTACAAAGCTATACTTTAGACTTTAGGGGTTTATGAAGATGATTTGCAAAAAGTGAAATTTTGGAGGGATTCTCCAAAATTCTTACTGAGTAAGAATTACTTACTCACTAATTCTTACTTACTGAGGAGCAAGTAAGCAAGCAACTTAACTCCTTGAAGAATTATCCATAAAGTTAAGCAGCTATAATCTGTTGTAGATGTTTCTTCAAGACCACAGGTTTATGTCACTATTGTTGATTCACAGTACTGTTATCTCAATCAATAGCCACTAATTCCAATTCAAAAATGTTTTTTCGTTTTTTTTAGAGAGAGGGACAGAGAAAGAGAGAATCAGTTTGATCAATTTGATTTAGTTTTTCATGTGGTTTTCATTGCTCTGACATTTTGTGTACGTGGTGCTGGGGTTTGAGCTTGTGTCCTCATGCATGCCAGGCAAGAGCTGTAACCACTGAGCCACTGCTCAAGCTCCCCCAAATAAGTTTTGAGTTTGATGGAATTTTTCCATTTGGCTATTTTTTATTTCTAGGTACACTCTATTGCCATTAGTCCTCATCAAGTATGCTTCCCAACCTTAAAACTTAAAATAGTCCTATTCTGTAGTATTCCCATACATACACAATGAATAATAGTCTTCCTTTGGGTGAAGTTTTTTTTCCCCTTTTTTAATTGCTGTATTATAATTATACATAATGAGGGATTTGTTGTGGGAAAGTTGGTTTAACTCCCTTTAAGAAAACAGACTGTAGGGCTGGAGTGGTGGGTCAGTGGTTACGGCACTTGCTTGGCATGCGCGGGGACATGAGTTCAAATCCCAGCACCACGCACACAACAAAACGTCGGAGCAATGAGGGTCACATGAAAAACTAAATAAAATTCTCTCTTTCTCTCTCTCTTTCACTGTTCCTCTCTCTTAAAAAGAAAAGAAAAAGAAAACATACTTTGGGTACTTTGGTGGACCACCACTGAAACTCCTTTCAAACCTGCTTGTGGAATTGTTTTTATTAAGCTTCAACCTTTTCTTCTGGCTCTGATATTTATGCTTCCTGTACTCTTAAGACACTTACTTTCAAAAAAATATGGCTATAGGCTAGGGTTGCTAGATTTAGCAAACAGAAATATAGAATACCAACTTTAACCTGAACTCAGATAAACCAACACATTTTTAGTATATATAAATCCCTTGTCATCCTTGATCTGAGCATTTCATCCGTGAAGAATATTTTAGGCTTAAATTCTTGTAAGCAATCTTGGTGACATTTTAAATGGCTCCTCATACTTTGTGTTGTGCAAACAAATCTGAAGAAATGATTAAGGTTGGGGGTGTAGCTTAATGGTAGAGGTTTGCTGAGCATGAATAAGGCACAAGGTTCAATCCCCAGCACTGCAAACAAAACAAAAGAATCTTGGAGATGGGGATGCAGCTCTGTGATACAACACATACCTAGCTATAATTGCAGAAAAGAAAGAAAAATATTAATAATGTTCTTTCTGGGCATATCCTTACTGTATATTTATCCACGATGAGTATAAGGATTTTGAAAAGCTCCCTTATATACTGAGGAACCTAGAAAGCCATTACCCAGTCCTGGGCAGAAAATACCCAAGGAGATCATAAGCTTCCATGATCTTCAGGCTCAGCAGTAGGAGGAAAGGAAGCTACGGCATAACTACAAAAGGCTTGCATACACATTAAAGGAGGACTCCCATACAGGGTCAATCTACAAAGATTTAGAGAGTATTTTTTATTCTTTTTGGTCATCATGGGTTTTTTTGTTTGTTTGTTTGTTTGTTTTTGGTCCAGTTTTAAACAAAAGATTACAACACTTGAAAAACAAATAAGAAAGTATGGCCCATTCATGGGGTGGGGAAAAAAAAGAAATTAACAGAAACCATCTCTGAAAAAGGACAGACATCATTGGAGTTACTAGATAAAAGCTTTAAATGAACTAGCTTAAAAATATTGTAAGATATAATGAAACCATAGACAAAAAACTAAAGGGCACCAGGAAAACAAGTACCCCAATAAATGGAGAATAACAATAAAAATAAATTATAAAAAGGAATAATAAGATACTTTGGAGCTAAAAGTACAAAAACAAAACATAATATTCACTAGAATGGCTTAACAGCAGATCTGAGGACAGAAGAGACAGAAGAATCAGTGAATTTGAAGATAGGAAAAATAAAATTACCAAGTCTGAGGAGCAGAAACCAGAAGAATAAGGAAAAAGGAACAGAGCCTTTATGACTTGTGAGATATCACCAACCATACCTAATAAATGAGAGTTTGAGACAGGCAGGAGAAAGAAGGGGACTAGAAGAATAATTGAAGACACACTGGTTCAAAACTCCCCAAATTTAATAATCCAAGAAACCTGAAAAACTAGAATTAACTTAAAAAGTTCCATACTGGGCTGGAGGGGTGGCTCAGTGATTACAGTGCTTGCCTGGCGTATGCAAGGATGCAGGTTCAAACCCCAGCACCACGTGCACAACGAAGTGTTGGAGAAACAAAAGCCACATGAAAAACTAAATACAATGGATTTTCTCTTTCTCTCTTTCACTTTCCCTCTCTCTCTTAAAAAAAAAAAGTTCCATACTGAGATATATTACAGTGAAACTGTCGAAAAACAGAGAGAAAATCTTAACTATAAGAGAAGAGGTTGGAAATGTACAAGAAATTCTCAATAAGATTAATAATCAAGCCAGACATGGTGGTTTATGCCTATAATACCAGCAACTCAGGAGACTAATGTAGAAGGATCATAAGTTCAAGGCCAGCCTGAGCAACTCAGTGAGATCCTGTCTTAAAATAAAAAAAGGTCTGGGGGTGTAGCTCAGTGGTAGAGCACTTGACTAGCTCATACAAGGCCCTGGATTCAAACCTCAGGACTGTCCCCTAACAAAAAAAAAAAAAAAAAAAGAAGAAGAAGAAGAAGAAGAAGAAGAAAAGGGAAAAATAAATAAGTTATGCAGAAGACAGACAAACACAAGTGATTTTAACAGGGGAAAGAGAAAAAATTAGCAATCAGCATTCAAGAGAGATGACAATATGGAGGAGAAAAATTTGGAAAAAGAATGAAAAATGGTAGGATAGTTGAACAAATTATACCTGAACACAGTTTATGTAAGAGAAAAAAAAAACTATTTAAAAATAAACTTGAGGGCTGGAGCAGTGGCTCAGCAGTTTCGGCGCTTGCATGGCATGCGCAGGTACGTGAGTTCAAACCCCAGCACCATGTACACAATGAAGTCTCAGAGCAACGAAAGCCATGTGAAAAACTAAATAAAAACTGATTCTCTCTGTCTCTCTCTCTCACTGTCCCCTCTTTCTTTTAAAAAAATAACAAATAAAAAAATAAACTTGAGGGGGCTGGAGCAGTTGCTCAGTGGTTACAGCACCCGCCTGGCATGAGCATAAAATGGAGTTCTACTCAGATATATATATATTTAAAGACAGAGGGACAGTGAGAGAGAGAGAGAGAGACAGAGAGAATCAATTTTTATTTAGTTTTTCATGTGGCCTTCGTTGCTCAGATACTTCATTTTGTATGCGGTGTTGGGGCCTGAACCTGCGTACACATGCAAGCACTATAACTGCTGAGCCACTGCTTCAGACCCCTCTACTCAGCTATTTAAAAAAAAAAATGAAATCATGGATGGAAATGAAGAAAATTATGCAGAATGAAATTAGACAAACTCAGAAACTTAAGGGTCAAATATTTTCTCTCATATGTGGAACCTAGAGTATAATATAGGAAAGAGTGAGAGAACAATAAGTTTAGAAAACAGACTCATCACACACGGATTATCAGGGCTGGAGCAGTGGCTCAGCAGTTGCAGAGCTTGCCTGGTATGCGTGGGGACACAGGTTCAAACTCCAGCACCATGTACAGGACAAAGTGTTGGAGCAGCAAAAGCTACATGAAAAACTAAATAAAATTGATTCTCCCTTTCTCTCTCTCTCATTGTCCCTGTCTCTCTTAAACACACACACACACACACACACACAAATTATCAACTGAACTGGAGGAAGCCTCTCAGACTAGGAGTGGGGAAGTAAGGACATAGTGGGGAGTGGGGAGGGAAGGGATATATGTTGTGTGCATGTATGAAAATGTAGCAACAAATTCCTTCAATGTGTAAAAATATAATGCACCAATAAAAAAAAAAAAAAAAAGAGAGAGCTGGTGACTTCTGAAGCACCATCTTCTCCTCCCCAAAGTAGCAGCGAGATACAGTATCCAATATAGGACTTCTATATTGAGTCCAAGCACAATATTTTATTTGCAGCAAATGCTTAATATAATCACAATTTTGCAAAATTCTGATGTTTATTTTTTTTTTTTTAAAGAGAGGGACAGGTCACCTTGGCAATAAAGGGTACAATAATTATAATATGCTACATAATAGAATATGGACCAAATGGAGAAAATGCGATACATCTATAGGTGATAACATTAAAAGTTACATGTTAGGGGGGCTGGAGCGGCGGTAGCTCATTGGTTGGAGCACTTTCCTGGTATGCACAAGGACACAGATTAGAACCCCAGCATCACATACATAACTGAGTGTTTGTGAAACAAAGGCCAGATGAGAAAATAAATAAAATCAATTCTCTCTTTCTCTCTCTCTTTAAAAAATAAAAGTGAAAAATAAAATAGGCTATGGATGTGGCTCCATGCTTAAGCAGCCCTAGGTTCAATCGCTGGTACCAAAAAAAGAACCACTTCAGAAATGACTGTAGATAATTAGCGGATCCTACTCTCACAAAACAATCTTATGAATGTGTGTGAATACATAATGTTTATAAGATATTTTAACAATTTACTCACATGGCAGGAGGATCTGAAGAAACTTCAATGTTGCAAATTACTTTTTTTTTGGTGGTACTGGGAATCAAACTCAGGGCCTCAGGTATGCTAGGCACACACTCTACAACTAAGCTACATCCCTAGTCCTGTAAACTACATTTTTAATAAGCAGATTTTTTTTACCCTGGTTTCTTTTAGGTCTAACCTAAATTTTTACTAGTGATTTATTAGTCTGTAAGTCTTCACTAATTATGGTTTTGGTGTAATACCCAAGAGAATAAGATAGAATTTCATAATGTTTAAAATATTAAAATGATAATTATTCCAACTGTGACTCCATCTGGTGAACTTCAGACACATCATTAGTCTCTCTAAATAGTATTTTACAATCAAGAAAGTTGGACTTTTGGCATTAGGCAACTCTAAAAACTATTAACATTATTAATTGTCCATTTTTGCTTCAAAGAACATTAAAACATATCTAGTAAAAAACATTTAGTTTTTTCTTACCAGGCTATTTTCTTTCCAGGCTTCTGGGAACTTGGGTCTCTGTTTTTCCCTAGACACAAGAACCTGCATATCTTCAAAAGTGGGATGATTTCCAACTTCAGTCTGAAAAGCCATCTGGTATTCTGGTACAGATTCACCTGTGTATATGCAGAAAAGAATGATACAATTTTCGATTATCATAAGTGGTAAAATAATAAGGGTATTTTGATAGCAAATAAGCAAAGAAATTATGCATGTTAAACCCTTTCAGGCATACTTAGAAATCTTTTTTTTTTTTTTTAAGAGAGAGGGACAAGGGGCTGGAGTGGTGGCTCAGCGGTGAGTATGCATGTTCAAACCCCAGCACCACTTACACAATGAAGTCTTGGAGCATCGAAAGCCATATGAAAAACTAAATAAAATGGTTTTTCTCTCTCTCTCTCTCACTGTCTCTCTTTAAAAAAGAAAAAAAGATGAAGAGAAATTACAGGATTTAGTAAAACAAACTTGTCCACAGAACCAAATATAAAAAAGTGGGCTGAAGAGTCACTGTATCTCATTAGGTCATTGGCTCTATAATAGTTAAGACAGACTGTGTCAAGTTTCACAACAATCTTTATGATAATGGCCATAAAACAGAGAAATCATTACGCAGATTTAAAAAAATTCTTCTTTACAAACAAGCAGTATTTAGATCAAGAATTTTAAAGCAAGAGCTGGAGTGGTGGCTCAGTAGTTGTGGCGCTTACCTGGCATGTGTGAGGACCCAAGTTTGAACCCCAGCACCCACGTATACAATAAAGTGTCAGAGCAATGAAAGTTACATGAAAATCTAAATAAAATTGGTTCCCTCTCTCTCTTAAAAAAAAAAAAAAGAATTTCAAAGCATCATTAACTATTCTACCAGTGTTTAATAGCCCTACTCAGTACTACCAGTTGCTTGCAATAAAATTAAATGTATAAATGAACATACTGAGCCACACAGAAGATCCCTGGGACTAACATTTTTTTTAGAAAACCAGTGGTCTAGTTGAAACATTTTTTTCCTTTCTCTTTTTTGAGACAGGTTCTTGCTATGTTGCCCATGATGGTCTTGAACTCCTGGATTCAAGTGACTCTCCTGCCTCAGCCTCCTGAGTGCTGGGATTACAAGTATGCATCACTGTGCCTGACTTAGTGGAAATGCTAATAAAATTAAATTTATTAAAAAACATACTGAGCCACAGATAAGAGCTCTGGGACCAATGGTCTTGTGGAAATATTGGCCAACACCTCCCCCATCCCAGAAAAAAAAAAGCCAGGAACATTGGACTCTTCCTGGCTCCTCATTCCTGTTCCACCCTATTCAAATGACAGAATAAATTAGAAGGAAGAACACCAGGATGGGTGTTAGGGGTTTTAGGTTCTAATCTTAGCATCATCTCTACCTCAGAAAAGTCATTATGTTTCAGCCTTCGTTAAAATGGCAATGTCCTTATCTCACTTGCAAAGAGATAATATGCAGTTATCATGCCCCAGATGGATCTATTACAAAGTATGCTGTTTGTTTTATTTGTATCTGAATATTCAAAACAATCCTTAAATTTGAATATTCTCACCCTTCATAAGTATTAAAAAAGATTTACAAAGATTAATTCTGTAATTTCTATAATCTATGCAGTAGTGCCCAAGTTGTTAGAATACTGAGCTACCTATAAATGCAAGTGATATTTTTTCATACTGTAAACTTCTCTCTTTTTTTTTTTTTTTTTTTTTGAAGAGAGCGGTACAGTGAGAGAGAGAATCAATTTTATTTAGTTTTTCATGTGGCTTTCATTGCTCTGATACTTCCTTGAGTATGTGGTGGTGGAGTTCAAACTCAAGTATTTGCATGTGCCAGGCAACTGCTGAGCCACCTCTCTAGCCCCCATATGGTAAACTTTTAATCAATACTTAGTTCGGACCAATTAACAACAGCAGTAGACTTTTTTTTTTTTTTTTAAAGAGAAAGAGACAGTGAGAAAGAGAAAAAGATAATCAACTTTATTTGGTTCTTCATGTGGCTTTTGCTGCTCTGACACTTTGTTATGTACATGGTGCTGTGGTTCAAACCCACGTTCTTGCATATGCCAGGTAGGATTGTTAACCATTGAGCCACCAGTCCAGCCCAGGACAAATCTATTTCATCATGCCAGTTAGTATATCATTTTCTTCCCTGAAGCCTAACATGATAAAACCTCAATCCTTGTCATCTTTGAACTGTAATATATTAACTAGTGTATCTGTCTCTGAGATATGCACAGAACACACACATATGCCTTTCAAGTGTTATTAGTTGCTCTTTTTCAAATGTTGGTTTAGTAAAATAATTAAAAATTCATAATTCTACTTATTTGCTTCAATTAAGTCCAAATTATAACTAGGAAACCTGCTAAATGAGACTGATGCGCAATCTTGTATGAATGCAATGACATCAAGAATTATCAAATAAACCAGGTGTGGTGGTGCACAACTGTGAAACCCAGTTATTTAGTAGGTTGAGGAAGAAAGATAACAAGTTGTAGGCAGCCTGGGCAACCTGGTGAGACTCTGTCTTAAAATTAAAAGGGACTGGGGATATATCTCAGACGTAGAATATTCCTGGGTTCAAGCTCCACTACCAAAAAAAAAAAAGGAAAAGAAAAGAAAAAAGATTAGCAAATAAACAAAAGTCTACTAAATCTTCATGACTCTAAATTTAATTGTTCAATAGTAATCTTTTTAGAGCTAACTTAGTGTATTTCCTAAAACCTTGGTAATCACTGGATTGCTCAAGGGAATTTTACAATCTCATCTTCTTTCAAACTGTCCAAATATCCAACACTAACCCTTACCATTCTCTGCTTCTCATTTATTTTGCTACGTCTGTACCAGAGACTTTTTTAGTTCCCTTCTCAAATTACACTTATTCTCTTTTTTCCTTTTACTTTCTCTTACTCTTTCTTTTTTTCTCATTCCTCTATTTAAATATTGCAGCCTTTCACTCTTCCTTTGTAATAGGGTACATAATTCATTGATTTTACTAATATTTTATATAGAGAGATATCCTTCTTTACATATACTGAGTTTTGAAGTATATCATAAAAGTTTTAAATATTTTATTAGAATTTTATAATTATATGCTGTTCTCTAGATTCAGTAATGCATTTATTTTTTAATTTAATTAAAGAGACCACAAAAAAAAAAACACAAAACAAAACAAAATAACAACAACAACAAAAAAAAAATTAAAGAGACCAGGATAGTGAGAGAATCAATTTTATTTAGTTTTTCATGTGGCTTTCGTTACTCTGTCACTTCATTGTATATGTGGTGCTAGGGCCTGAACCTGCGTACTCACGAATGCCAGGCAAGCACTGCAAACGCTCCAGTCCCCCAGCAATGCATTTATATGATCCCTTTTTTCTTCCAACTTCCACCCCATTTCATTGTTAATATTTTCAAAAGTGCCCTGTTTTCAAAACCTATGTATGCTTTCTTAATACTTTTTCTTCTTATATCCCCTATAACATGATTGTTGTCTTCTCTATTTCACTGAAATTCTTCTAATACTAATGACTTCCTCCTATTCAAATTCAAAAATCATTTCTCAGTTCTATTTCCTATTGACCTTTGAATTATACTTACTGTTGTAAATCTTGGTTCTTAAAGATTTCTAACATTGACTTCTAAAAGACACTATGATTTTAAAGGTTTTTTTCTTCTTCATATTATTATTATTATTATTTTAAAACAGAGAGTGACAGTGAGAGAGAGAGGAAAAAAGAGAATCAATTTTATTTAGTTTTTCATGTGGCTTTCCTTGCTGTGACACTGGTTGTGCAAGTGGTGCTGGGGTTTGAACCCATGTCCTTTTGTATGCAACGCAAGCGCAGAAACCACTGAGCCACCGCTCCATTTTCTTCTTCTTCTGTCTTCTTCCTCCTCCTCCTCCTCCCCCTCTCCTCCTCTTCTTCCTCCTCCTCCTCCTCCTCCTCCTCCTCCTCCTTCTTTTTGGTACTGGAGATTGAGCCTAGGGGTGCTTTACCACTGAGTCACATCCCCAGCCCTTTTTATATTTTATTTTGAGACAGGATCTCACCAAATTGCTTAGTGCCTTACTAGGATGCTGAGGCTGGCTTTGAACTTGCAATCCTCTTACCTCAATCTCCCCAGCTGCTGGGATTACAGGAGTGTGCCACTGCTCCCAGCTTTCTTATTATTATTTTCTGATTATTTATCTTCTTAATTAGACTAGTCGGTGGGGGAATGCCCCAATATCCACTCTTTAATAACCACCATTTTTTCTCTTTCCTTGTTTGTTCTATTAGGAGAGTACATCCACACATAAATTCATTCTCTCTCTTTCTCTCTGGTTCTGGGGATACCCATGCTAGGCAAGCATTCTATCACTGAGTTACTTTAATCTTAATTTTCTCAATATCTTATTATTTTAAGTTCTCTAAGAATAATTCTTCAGTTACCTATGATACTACATTCAAACATCTCCACAATTAAATCAACATTCCAATATAAACCAAGATTTATTCCTAAAATCCTGTTTGAAATCCTATTTCTCAGACCTCTGAATACTTCTGAATTTCTTTGACTCCCATTCTTCTAACACTTAATATAGCTTTCTGTGCAGTTGTTCTCAGATGTATTACTCCTTCATCATTTCCATATTAAGATTACAGGGCATCCTTTATTTTTACTTTTCACTATGATAAAATACACATAAAATTTAGCATTTGAATGATTTTTTAAAGTGTATAGTTCTATGGCATTAATTATATTCACAGTTATGCAAATGTCATTACCATCTACCTCTAGAACTTTTTCTATCACTCCTAAACTGAAACTCTACACCTGTTAAAACAACAACTCCCCATTTCTTTTTCAATTTTTAATTGCTTCTAGTTCTATTTTAATGTCTACATATTTGTTAAAATAATCTTGTGGAGGGGCTGGGTGGCTCGTTGGTTACAGTGCTTGCCTGGCATGCACAAGTACATGAGTTCAAACCCCAGCACCACACACACAATGAAATCTTGGAGCAACGAAAGCCACATGAAAAAGTAAACAAAAAATTGTTTCTCTCTTTCTCTTTCTCTCTCACTGTCCCTCTCTCTTTAAGAAACAAATAATAATCTTGTGCAAACAAGGCCTAGTTGTCTTTCCCCATCAAACATCTAATACTACCTTTTCTTATGTGTGTGTTGCTGGAAATTGAACGCAAGGCCTTGCACATGCAAGGCAAACCCTCTACCGCTGAACTACAGCCTCAGCCTTTGATAGTACTTTTTATTTTATCAGATCAAAAGGAATAGTCATTCTTTGAACATAGTAAATTTTATTTTTAAATGTTACTAGTGAAAGTGTATGAATGCTGACAAAAGAATCGTTTTAGTCAGACATTCTTCTGAAAGTAAGACACTGGATTAGAATGTTAAAAAAAAAAACACCTGTGCCAAAATTCTAATAATAGAATCCTTGTGATATTATGACAATTATTGCTATATTGCAGAAAAATGCCTCAACTGACTCTCTTTTAATTAACTAATTAAATTACTTTTAATTACTTTTAATTAACTAGAAAATATACTTCTGGTATGTCAAATAAAAAATATAATGAGCTGGGAATGTAATTCAGGCCTGGGGATGTAGCTCAGAGAACTCCTGGGCTCAATCCCCAATATCACAAAAAAAAAAAATACACACATGTACATATATATATGTATATGTGTACATATATACATGTACATATACATATGTGTGTGTGTGTGTGTATATATATATATATATGTACACACATACTCCTGGGTGAATGACCTATAGTTAATTTAAATAATCACTTATTCAGTTGTCTTTTAGAATTATAAACTAATGTTTAATGCTTAATGTGTTTAAAGAAAAAACATCTCAATCCCACTATTAATCTGTTTATATTAAACAGCTCTACTTCATAAATTTGTCCAATGCTGGTTCTCTTTTCTATGTTTTTCATGGTGTTATTCCTATAAGATTGCATGTATCAAATCTTTCTGTATAGCATCTAGAAGAATGTGATACACAGATTGATAACATTTTTATGTAACAATGATGTAACCCTAACAAGGGGAGAAAAACTATAAATCCATTCAGCTATTTCAAGTAAACCTTGAATCATATTAAATGAATATTCTTTTTTTTTTTTTTAAAGAGAGAAGGACAGTGAGAGAGAGAATCAATTTTTATTGAGTTTTTCACATGGCCTTCATTGCTCTTACACTTAGTTGTGTATGTGGGTGCTGGGGTTTGAACCTATGTACTCATGCATGCCAGGCAAGTGTTGTAATCGCTGAGCCACTGCTCCAGCCCTTAAATGAATATTCTTTCATTGAAAGAAGGGAGAGGAAGAGAAGAAGTTCAGAAAGTGAAAGGGAATACATGAAGGAGGAAATAAGGAAGGAAGGAAGGAAGGAAGGAAGGAAGGAAGGAAGGAAAGAAGGAAGGAAAAAAGGGAGGCGAGGAGGTAGGAAAAGAAAGGAGAATAAAAAAAAGGAAAAGGAGGAGCTTGAGTAGTGCCTCAGTGGTTACAGCCCTTGCCTGGCATGTGCAAGGATGTGGGGTCCAAACCCCAGCACCACATATACAATGAAGTGTTGGAGCAATGAAAGCCACATGAAAAACTAAATAAAACTGATTCTCTCTTTCTCTCTTAAAAAAAAAAAAAGGAACAGGAAAATGTGTTCACAAATAATCCATTGCTTCTAATTCCTTATTAAGGTCAATTCAAGAAACAAATGTAGCTTACCTCAAATGTTTGGAGGTGCATTAGGAAAAAGACAGCAGCTAAGGCAACCAGAGGTAGACTAAACTAAATACAGTTAGAAAAACTATTACAATTAATTAATTAAACTGTACTCAGATGAAAACTTGTAGTCCTTTTTTAAAAAGCAATTTCTTGATTCACATCCTTCTGCTAATAATGTCTCTGAACACTAGATGGCAATGAACTAAAGTTTAAACAAAAGTAAAAAGAGTCTTGCATAAAAACCAAATTATTTAATATAGGTGAGAGAGATATAACTGTTTCACTTCAAAATATATATATGCATATATATATAAATATATATCAATTTTTGACAGCAGTTCTTACCTGGGAAGAGGTCTGTACATCTCATAAATATCTCCCAATAGATTAGTCCAAGTGCATACATGTCTACTTGTTTCAAAGCTGATTCACAGTCCCTCAGGTTCACAGCTCCTTCTAGCACTTCTGGGGCCATATATCTAATTGTGCCAACCTAATAAATTAACAGTGGTATTTTTCAGAAATAGAATGTGATGTTATTTGATGCTAGCCATGTCACTGAAAATCTGTTCACCTTATTTATCTCTAATATGCCCTTCCTGAATAACTGAACTGTGGTAAATCCATTTTAGCAAATGCTACTTATTAATCAAAAATAATAAGTTAGACATTCCTATGAGTATCTACTTAAAAAAAATCTAAGGCACAGTGAGAAAACTGCAAAACATTATTACACCATTTAATATTTTTTAAATTCACAAAAATACATGCATGCATAAATAGACATGTGTATGTGAATATAAAGAAAAAGGTGAGGAAGGGTATGTTTAACATTGTAACGGTGACTGCAGATGGTGGACCAACTTGTCTCAAAATTTGTAACTTTACTCTTGCTTCAAAACTCAGTTCCTACATACTTCTTCCCAATGCTTACCAAAATGAGTTGGAATGACAGTAGTTTCCAAAATGAACTGATACGCTTTTTAAAAGGGCCTTCAAGCAATGTATTTGGTATTTCTTAATTTTACAATTCCTAATATTCTGTAATTGAAATTTTAAAAGGATAATTGTCCTGAGCATTGTCATTTCAAAGTATGTTAGTGTGAGGCTTTTTGTATACACTCACCTCACTTATGGCTGCATTATCTTCTTCCCCTGGGCGCACAAGTCTATTTCCAGTCAGCCTCATGGACAAGCCAAAGTCACTAATAACACAGGTTCCATCATTTTTCACCAGGACATTTCTGCTGTTTAAATCTCGGTGGGAAATTGCAGGCTTATAATGATCTGTTAGAATAATTTCAAATATTTATTAATGCATTTTTAAATAGAACTACTGGGTATGAACAGGCAAGTAATAGAAACTACATAAATATAGATGTTATTTTTCTACCTGTCAGTTTTTTTTTTCTTTCTCGAGAGGGAGGGAGGGAGGGAGGGAGGAAGGAAGGGAGAGGGGGGAGGGGGAGAGAAGGAGAGAAGGAGAGAAAGAGAGAGAGAGAGAGAGAGAGAGGAAAATTTTATTTAATTTTTCATGTGGCCTTTGTTGCTCTGACACTACAACATATACTGATGTGGGGGTACAAACCCACATCCTTGTACACACATGGCCTTAGTTGCTCCAACACTCAGTTGTGTATGTGGTGCTGGGGTTTGAACCTGGGTCCTCGTGCTTACCAGGCAAGCGCCGAAACCGCTGAGTCACCGCTCCAGCCCCAAACACAGTAATTTTTGCTGACAGAAAGAATGAAGTTAATGTTCCCTTCATGATGTAAGACTATTTTGCACCAATAAAAATAAATAAATAAGTCAGGAGTCAAAATGGGGGGGGGGATGTAGCTAACCTGTCATCTAAAACAGTACACTATTTTTTCTAAGAATACCTCATATAAACCTTATATTAAATAAAACCATAGCTCTATATTACAATTTTTTTTTAAAAGAGAGGGACAGTGAGAGAGAGAGAAAGAGAATCAATTTTATTTAGTTTTTCATGTAGTTCTTGTTGCTCCGACAGCTTGTGCTGGGGTTTGAACCTGCGTCCTCACGTATGCCAGGCAAGTGCCATAACCAATGAGTCACCGCTTCAGACCCAATTTCTTTCTTTCTTTCTTTTTTAAAGAGAGTCAGTTTTATTTTATGTTTCATCTGGTTTTTGTTTTTCCAACACTTAGTTGTGTATATGGTGCTGGGGTTTGAACCCTGGTCTTCATGCAGGCCAGGCAAACACACTCTACAGCTGAGCCACCTCTCCAGCCCCTCTATATCAGTTTCTGAAATTTAAAACATCTCCCTAGATATACAAAGAAATGGAGCAATCAGAATCAAGTCAATAACAAGCTTACTAGGTATCTGTATTTATGCACAGATTCAGCATATAGATGTATTACTTTCATTAATAAGCACTCAAATCAAATTACAGAGGATGATTTCTTTGATATAAAAAATATAGCAACAGAATATTTTGAAGAAAACACAGAAGTTAAATTTCTTCATCTAAGACTTGATTTCTGGTGTTGGGGATTTAGCTCAGTGGCAGAGCGCTTGCCTAGCAGGTGCAAGGCCCGGAGTTCAGTCCTCAGCCCCAGAAAAAAAAAAAAAAAAAAAGACTTGATTTCTTTCCCATTTTCTCCCTTTCCCATTTTCTATTCAATTCTCTCACAGCTTGCATTAAACTTGAGTTCTTCTCAATTCCTGTAATAGCCATACCTCTTATTCTGGACAAAATTGCAATATAAGGGGGCTGGAGCGGTGGCTCAGCGGTTTCGGCGCTTGCCTGGCAAGCACGAGGACCCGGGTTCAAACCCCAGCACCACATACACAACTAAGTGTTGGAGCAACTAAGGCCATGTGAAAAACTAAATAAAGTTGTTTCTCTCTTTCTCTGTCTCTCTCACTGTCCCTCTCTCTTTAAAAAAAAAAGAATTAAAAAAATTGCAATATAAGTAATATGACATAATCTTGAGTTAATATTTATACAGGAAAACTCATGGAAACATTAGAAAATGTATACTAATATCAAATCAATACTTAAAGATCTTATGCTTCAGGGAAACCAAGCTAATGATGAGGAGACCATATGATAAGTTATTTCCTGCTATTACTAAAAAGGAAAAAGAAAATATAGGAAAAGTGGGCATAAGGGAAGAAGGCAGTAAGGAAGAGAGAAGAAAAGAGTTGAAGAGAAGAAAGGGGAGGACTCAATACCAATGCAATGGACAGAACTACAGACTACTCTTTTCAGATGACTTTCCCCTTCTAAGCTCCACTAAATATTCATTTTAACCTTTTAATATGAAAGTGTAAGCCAGAGGCAGGACACACATGATTTTTCCATGGGCACAGCACTGTATTAGGTAAATATGACAAAGGAAAGTGTAATGAGATATTACTTTAAATATGTGTACATATTTATATCTATTATATCTATATATATTACAATTAACATTTACATATATAATATTCTATTTATAACCTATAAAACATATTGTAAAATATAATTTATATTAAAAATATATAATTTAAACCTAAACAAAAAATTGTTTCTGTGGATATTTATATATACGCACACAGAGCAAAGGACCTGGAAGGATAAACACAAACTGCTTAGTAACTTTCTGATGAATACTGAATGATCTCTATATATTTTTTGTATGTCAGATTTTTGTTTGGCAATAAGCATGCACTGCTATTATCATAGGGAAAACTAATTACAAATAAACAGGTTCAACTCCTCCTCACTACTGAATTTCTACTCTAATCAATAAAATTACATCTCAAGAAACTGGGAAGAAGAAAATTCTCAGAAAGGACACTTAAAATGTTTTAAGATGGTCTGGCATATTTGGGAACACTTTTAAGTTAGAAATTTAAACAGCTATAGTACTTATATTATATGAAGTTTTTTTTTTTTTTTCAGGGCTGAGGACCGAACTCGAGGCCTTGCACGTGCTAGGCAAGTGCTCTACCACTGAGCTAAATTCCGAGCCCCCACACGAAGTTTTAAAAAAGGTAACTAGATGATATTAGCTAATGTTTGAGAGTAACAGATCTGTTTAAAAAATTTCAGCCAGTGTTTGACCTAAAACTTGCTGAATCATGTAAAGGTTGAAAAAGAAATTTGGATGATATTTTAAGTTCCGTGCTAAGCCAGCTTTTAAAAGGGGTTGCAATATTTAAGAGTAAGGGAATGCAGCCCAATGGTTAATATGCTAAAGCACTAAAGCAAGTGCATCAAGTTGCTGACACAGATAATAACATAGGTCAATACTGTACTCAGGAAAAGCAAGATGTCTAGATAAATGAACTAATAAATTATTCAAGAGAGATTATTTATATATGAAGCATTAGCTAGAAAAGATGATCCATGCTATTATACAATGGAACAAAGATCTAAGAAAATGATACATTAAAATTCTCTTCACTAAAGATAAAGAGGTCAGGGAGACTGAAAAACAATGTCAGGGTTACAATTTGACAAAATGTGCTAGGGGATGAAAGCTTAAGAAAGTGCAGAGATGGAATTATCACAGCCAAGTTAATTTAGGGGTTCCTATGATATGAGATACATATTGAAACAAAGGGAAAAAGAAAATGTATTAGATGCTTTGAACAACTAGAAAAATGTGCATGTAAGCTGAGGAAAACTGTACCTGTGACAAGGAATATAATATAGTTCTGAAACACTGGCAAAAACTGACACCCTATCATGCATTCTACCTTTCCTTTCCTACTTAGTAATAGAACCTAACATTATCTGAGGCAGCAATACACTCAGCAAAAATATAAAACAAAAACAAAAAACAAAAAAACCTACACAGAACAAAAAACTATCCTCCCAGCCTCTTTTGCAGCTAAGTGTGGACTAGTTCTGGGAACATAACAGTGGGACTTATGGAGATAGAAGGGAACAATTCCATTTACTTCCTCTCCCCCCCTCTTTTCCCTGTCTAGGATACAGCAAGATGGACAACGAAGTAACTTTGATAAAAGAAATATAGGTGCCACAGGCCTTGATAGCACGTGCTACCAAACCAATCCTAGATGTTCTCCTTTTTGTTTTTCTTTGATGCTGGGGATTGAAACAGGTCCTCATGCATCCTAAACAAGAACTCTACCATTGAGCTATATACCCTCAATCTTTTAGATTCTTCCATCAGAAAGAAAAAATTTATTTCTTATTGAAACCACACTCATTCCCACTTCCCACCTGCATAGAATTAGCCAAACCTAATTCTAGATAAGAGAATGCATATAAATATACATTTAGATTTTTATACTAAAGATTAACCTACTGAATAAAGGTACATGTGATACTAGAACAAAAGAAGTAATTGTGCATTCAGTTCATTTAAGTAGTAGAATAAACACAAGGAAAATACAGGGTAGCTAAGAAATTCTTAATCTAAGGTCCACAAACAGACTTCAAGGTACCTGAATAACCCCTAGAAACAAAAAACTTTTTCTTCTTCCCTGTGGCTGTCCTGGGGATTGAACCTTGAACCTAGGCCTTGTGCATCATGCCAGTCAAGCACTTTACCACTGAGTTACACAACCAGCCCAAAAGAACATTTTCTAAGTATTCCCACATGGGTATTTTTATTTATTTTTTTAATAATGTACCATACATTTTTTTAAGAGAGAGAAAATGAGAGAGAGAAAAAGAGAATCAATTTTATTTAATTTTTCATCTCTAACACTTAGTTGTGTATGTAATATTTGAGATTGAACCTGGATCCTCGTGCATGCCAGGCAAGCCCTCTCCACTGAGTACTGCTCCCACATGGGTATTTTTTAGAGCTTTGATAAAATTCTTAATAGAATCCATGACCCACCCCTCTAGATAGTCTTTAAATTCTTTTTCTTTACTTTAAGTTCTTTTTCTTTTTCTTCCATTTCAAGTATGTTTCTTCATGTTGAATATTTCAAACAACTGGTTAATAATAAATGTTTTATAATATAAATTATACTTTGAAAATATGATTAGAATTTTGAACCCACATGAGTGTCATTCATCTTTTATTCATTATCTTACCTCCTCGTGGTAGTTCCGTGTGAAGATAAGCCAGTCCTCTAGTCACAGAATGAGCCAGACGGCAGGAGCTTACCCAGTCACTTGTATGAAGACTCAAATACTTGCATAGAGATCCCTATAGAGAGGGAAAAATGAACAAAAAACTTTAAATGAATTTATTTTAACATTAAAAGGTAGTTAACAACCTTATAAAGGATTTGTATAGGCTAGGATTTATGAAGATTTAATGAACAACTAATCTTAAAAGTGGCATTTCTGTGTGACGAAAGAAGAGGAAGAATTTATTTATTTATTTATTTTTATGATTAGAATATAGAAATACAGTTGAGGGAGAAACATTATCAAAACATTATCAATCAGTGAATATAAACTTTGTTATTGAGGGGAAAACCCAGATCATGGATAACCACCTTGGATTTTACCTTTTGCATTTTCCCCCAGAAGAACTCATGCGTTGAATGGATAGTTTGTGGAGGAATGACATCGGCTTCTGGGATGGTTCCCCCATCTTCCCAATTTCCAGTCTCCTATGAGTTCTTCATATACCCTCCCCCTCCCCATCCCCCTCCCTACACCTCTGAGAATCCTATTGAGCCATCCCCCTAATGTTCAGACAGTCATTCAATTTGCAGTTTTGCGAGGTTAGCCGTCAGCCCTACTGCTTCCCCAAATATGTTAGCATCAACAGATGAGAGAAACCATTCGGCCCTTGAGTCTCTGAGATTGGGAGACTTCACTAAGCATAATTCTATCCATCTCCATCCATTTGATTTCAAAAGACATCATATCAAGCTCCCTAAGGGCCGAGTAGTATTCCATAGTATATATGTACCAAAGCTTTTGTATCCACTCGTCAAGTGAGGGGCATCTGGGTTGGTTCCATAGTCTAGCTATGGTAAATTGAGCTGCTATAAACATTGATGAAGACACATCACTATAATATGCTGATTCTAAGTCTTTTGGGAAAATTCCCAGTAGTGGGATAGCTGGGTCATAAGGTGGTTCCATCCTTAATTTTTTGAGGATTCTCCATACTGCTTTCCATAGTGGCTGAACCAGTTTGCAGTCCCACCAGCAGTGTAGTAGTGTTCCTCTTTTCCCACAGCCCCTCCAGCATCTGTTGTTGTTTGTATTCTTCATTTTTGCCATTCTAACAGGAGTGAGGTGGTATCTCATTGAAGTTTTGATTTGCATTTCTCTTATAGCTAATGATGTAGAGCATTTTCTCATATATTTATGGGCTTTCTGAACATTGACTGGAGAGAAGTTTCTTTTAAGTTCTTTAGTCCGTTTATCGATTGGATTTTTTGTGAGTTTAGATTTTAATTTCTTTAGTTCCCTATAAATTCTGGATATTAGCCCTCTGTCCGAGGTGTAGCAGGCAAAAATTTTCTCCCATTCTGTGGGTTCTCTGTTGAGTATTCTCTGCTCTTTGGGTATTAACCTTACAAAGGATATTAAAGACCTATTCAAAGAAAATTATCAAACACTAAAAAAAGAAATTACAGAAGACCTGAGTAGATGGAAAAACATTCCATGCTCGTGGTTAGGCAGAATCAATATAATAAAGATGGCCATTCTACCCAAAGCCCTTTACAGATTCAACGCAATCCCCATCAGGATACCTATGGCATTTTTCAGAGATATAGATAAAGCCATTCTCAAGTTCATATGGAACAAACAACAGGAGACCCAGACTAGCCAAAACACTACTCTATAGAAAGGAAGAAATAGGGGGTATCTCAATCCCTGAACTGAAATTATATTACAGAGCTGTAGTAGCAAAAACAGCATGGTATTGGTATCAAAACAGAACCAAAGACCAGTGGAACCGAATAGAAGATCCTGAGACAAGCCCACATATCTTTAACTATTTGATCTTTGATAAAGGGGGCAAAAGTATAGTGTGGAAGAAAGATAGCCTGTTCAACAAATGGTGTTGGACAAACTGGACTGCCATTTGTAGACAACTGAAGCTAGATCCTTATCTTTCACCCTGCATAAAAATTAAATCAAAATGGATCAAAGACCTGGATATTAAGCCTACAACTCTAAATTTATTAGAAAAAGAAGTCGGGGAAACACTACACTTTGTAGGAGTTGGCTGCTTCTTCCTTAATAGAAATAGAACTCCTATGGCTCATGCTGTAAAATCAAAATTAAATGAATGGGATGCAATTAAACTAAAAAGCTTCTGCACAGCTAAAGATTTAGCTGTGAATTTTTTAAATTAGATGGAGGATAAAGGAGTTAAGAGCACACTGTTCACTTGTACACTAAGCCTACAGGGAACCTGGCTTTTGACAAGGATTGATAATTATAGAGAGACAGCCACTGCACCCATAACCTGATCCCAGTTGCAGAGTGCTCATGTTTAGCACTATCCTGTAATATTTTAACATTGGTTTTCCACAAGAATCAGTTGCTTGACCTTGCCTATAAAGGTTTTTCAGAATCTAGCCATAACCTGTTATTACTGTTTTAACCCCATGATGGGTACACAGGATGTATGCAATTCTCAGGAGGAAGAGGCCTTACATGTGAATAAATGTAGCAGGAAGGCTAAAGACAGCTTATCTTTCCGTACAAGGGAGCAAGATTGGCAAATATTAAAGAAGCAGTATGAAAGATTGGTTGGCTTTTCCTGGTATATACATATATTCAAAATATGCTTTAAAGGGCAATGGGACTCTGATTCTTTTTAAAATTTTAAACTGTTGCTACAGTACTATTATCTTCTATCTTGAACAGTAAGTGTTGAACTAAAATGTTCAGCTTCTACCTGAAAATGCAGCGATCCAGGATCTTCAACAGTGAGGCAGTTCATTGTGGTTATTAGACACATCAAAATGATGGATGGCCATGCTGCCCATTTCTAGTGCTCCTTAACTAATTTACTGATTAGTTAAGTCAGAGTACTAATATACTCTGTCTCTGTAGATTTGCTTATTCTGCACTTTTCCCATAAGTGGAATCATAATGTATGGTCTTTTCTGATTGGCTTCTTTCATTTAACATAATGTTTTTAATTTTTGTGCTCATCATGCTTCAGCTTGTACCACATTCCTTATTATGGCTTCATATTATTCCATTATGTTATACCACATTTTATTTATCTGTTTATCTGTTGGTGGAATTCTACATCATGTCCAGTTTTGGACACAATTTATGAATAATGCTGCTATGAACATTTGTACGCAAGGATTTTGTGGATACATGTTTTAATTGCTTTAAGTCAGGTGCATAGGAATAGAATTCCTGAGCTATATGGAAACTCTGTTTATTTTTCTGAAGAATTGCCAGACTTTTCAAAGAAGTCAACAGTGTATGAGGGTTCCCACATCTCCACTTGCCTGCCAGCGCTTATTATCGTCCGTTTTGATTCTAGCCATCTTCTTGGGTATGGAGTGGTACTCGCAGATCTGAGCTGTATTTCCCTAATGACTAATGCTGCAGAGCATCATTGCCTGTTCTCATTTGTCTTTTGTGTATCCTCCATTGAGTACTGTTTTTCCAACTTGTTTGTTTATTTCATACTGAGTTTTAGGAGTTACACAGATGTGATTCACAAACATTTGCTCTCATTCTACAGGTTGTTGATAGTGCCAATTGATTTTTAATTGTTTAGCTTTTGCAGCACTTTAAGTATAAACATTATTAATCTGTGACTTGTACAGTCCTGGAACCTAGATGATTTTTAGTAGAAGTTTGAGGAAAGGAGTTATGTACACTTATTCGTATGACCAACCTATTAAGCAAACCAAATATACTTGGGCCCTTACCTGAGTCTCATGTTTCACCATTCATTTTGGGGGAATCAACCGATTTGCCCCTGTATCTTTTGGAAGAGTAGGGCTCCTCATTGGATTCTTATGTGGGTACACTGGGGCCATGATCTCCTTTGAAGTCAATACTATTTTTTATTCATTTAGCCTAAGGTTTCATGAGATTTGAAGCAATTTATATTTGTTTGCTTACTGCAAGTGAAAGAGCAATTATGTTCTATGTTGGAATAATAGGTCATCATCACACACTAATAAAAAATAAAATACAATCTTTGGTTCCCCCAGTTGCATTAGCTACATATGGCTATTGAGTACCCTGTTGGACAACACTAAACATTTCCCTTATTAGATGATGTTCTGTTGTACTGGGCTTCTCTCAGATCTTGAGGGCTTTGATGGTCCTCCCTATTTTGCCCCCTACTGCTCAGCCCCAAGCTGGAAACATCTTGTCTGTGACCAGCCTCATTGTCAGTAGGCTTCATGGCAGAAGAAGACACGCACTATGGTTATTGTGCATGCCAACTCTTGGAGTTTAAAGTCTAGCTTTGTGATTAGAGCAAATTATGAACCTCTTTTAACCTGTTTTTTTTTGTAACAAGTAAGTGGAAAACTTATAATGTATCTAGGTCATTGTTCTGAGTTCAAAATTAATTTCTGAAAAGTTCTTAGTGTAACTGTGGGTGTACAGTTGTTGTTCAGTAAATGTTCTTTGCATGTGTTGTCTACCAGGTGTGGTATCACACCTGAGAATGCATGCCTCTCTGCTGAGGCTGCACTTGAGCTGTGACAGGATCACTTTAAACATTGGCAACAAGTGATTTATTTTCCCAACCCATTTCTTTCATGATTTTTTTTTAAGTTGCACAGGGACTCAAAACCAGATTCTCACAAATGCTAGGGAAGCGGTCTAACAAAGAGCTACATCTCCAGAACTTTTTAAAATTTTCTTTTGAGACAGGGTCTTTCTCCTTTATGATACTTGCTAAAAATTTTAATTGTTGGGCAGTGGTATTTTCTGTTAATGAAAACACAGGAATTATACCTTGTTTACCATGTGGCTTCCATTAATCATTGAAGGTGGTTGTTTTGACAAAACCATATGGCTCTTAATAAGTTACTAACCTTGAAGCCTGGGACCCTGAATCTTACAGAGTACCTGTGCCTGTAAGTGCCTGTGCCTCTGGTGAGGTGAGCTACCTGATTCAGGATTGTATTGTGAAGGAGAAAATAAGTTCCTTTGGTCTAGATGAAATCCTCTTGGTTCCTCACAACCAGATGCCTGGGAAGTCAGTTTTGTGTCCTGTAATTGGTTTCATTAGTTCTAGAGGGAGACTGCCAAATCACAGAGCCAAGGGGAGAAGTTTTCCTGCAGGGAAATTCCTTTTTCTGGGAATGTCTGTGCATCGATTTGTCAAGAGCTATTGTTATTATAATGTATCACCTTATATTGCACCAAGTTCTATAATAAAAATGTGACATCTTGTAGAGCCTAATTGCTTAAGTCATTAACACATTTGTCCTCAGTGAAATTTCCTGGAGTCTGAAGGAAGACAGGATGTGGGTATATGGGAAGCAATAGATGGATTATCTTTAATGGCATTTAAGTATACCCAGGAAAAGTTGGCATAGGACAGCAGAGTGTAATGGAATTCTACATATAATTTTCTTCTTCCCATTTTCAGGGCATTTTACACATTTAAAGCAGGGTAATTTTTAAGTTACAGTGAGTGAAAAATAGTTGATGATTTCTGAAAACTTTTAAAAGCAGTCCCATGCAGAATTTTGGACACATGAATACAAAAAAAATAAATAAAATAAAATTAAAAAATGGGTTCTCTGTTCAATTTCTTATATATTGCATAGGTCCCTGGAATTTTCTCAATCTGATTGTGCAAAATGTTTGAGCCTGTAGATTTTTCCTATCTCTTCACTCGTTGCTCCAGCATTTCACTCAGCTATCTAGTCATATTTTATAATTATGGAATAATGCCAGGAAATTACATGGATAATAGGATGAATATTTGAGAAAGGCAGGTCTGTCTTTTTAAAGAACTCCTTCAGTTTGACCAAGACTCTGGGATTCTGTGTGGAAGAGCAGAGTTGTGGCTCTGACCGAAGCCATCAAAGTACACTTGAGTCTTAACCAGCTAAAAGTATGAGAAATTGCTAAAGAGAGTTTGTGGTAAATGCAAATTTAAAACAATTGTTAATGATTTCTCCTAAATGTAAAAATATAACTTTAAAATTAGAAATTAAACTGGATTGATTTACATAGAACATATTTGATCTTGGGAACTATATATGCTTTATCTGAATCAATTCTCAGGGCCAGGTGCACACTTGTAGCCCAAAGGACTTTGGAGGTTAAGGCAGGAGGATCACTTCAGCCCAGGAGTTCAAGGCCAGCTTGGGCTTGATAGATGAGAAAAAGGCAGGGCCAAAGATGTAAATAAACATGTACATTTGTAATCTAGCCATTACTGGTTGAAATCATGGTCTGAATTGAGTGGAGTCCAGTGCTTAATTAAGCTTTAAGGTATTCTAAACAGAAAGGTAAAGAATCCAAGCATCTAGTTGTTACCTATGCCACCTGCTACCTACCGTTTGTCATTAAAATTTTCTTTGCCTAAGTTTTTTCAGCTACAACAATACAGCAGCTGTCTTACTGAATTTAATGCACTGCTGTGAGGATATAATCAGGTAATCTGTGTGAAACTGTTTGGTGCACCGTATCTTGTTATATAAATGAAAGTACACTTACTTCACTGCATTTTTAAATGAAATCTTTCATGACAGTTTAAAAACCTTTTCTATCTTAGCTATTGTGGAAGAATTGTCTGTTTTTTTACCTTGTGGTTATTGGGAAATACCCAAACAGTGGAAATAGAGACAGTTACATGATAGATTTTGAATAATGTTACATTCTTAAACTAAGAGGGGAGACTGGCTGACACCTGACATTTTAATAAATTAGACCAATGGAACTCTTGCTTTATTCATGAAATGGACTATAAGAGGAAGTATGTAGTTGAGGAATGTCAATGTATTATCCCTTGAACATTTTGGACATAAAATCAAAAAGGAGAAATTTATATATAGTGTCATTGTTTCTCGCTTATCTTGGTCTGTCCACGAGTTTATCGAAAAACCTTTGCTCCTCATTTAAATTATGGATTAAGAACATCCATATATCAAAATTGATATTACTTTTATTTATATGAAAGTAGGATTGCATTACTTAGCAGGTCTTATTCTAGGCTTAGTGTGCTTTTATCTAAGATGCTTCATGACTATTCTGAAATAACTGAAAAATTCATCAGACAAATGGGAATGATTGCCGTGAAATCAGGCTTCTGATTAAATTTTTCTGCAATGAGTGGGAAAGCGTCAAACTTGGATTTTTGTTATTTAGAATGACTGGGGGAAATCCTTTTTAAAGCCTAATGGAGACTGTATTTTCAAGAAGTACTCAGTGGAGTCTTGTGAAAAATAAATGAAATCATGTTTGGAAAAATCCAGTAGCAGTTCTGTGAGGTATTTGCTTATGGAAAAAGAGAGACAATGAAGTTCCTAATAGTTCAACTCTATCTGTACAGTATTTAGTAATAGAAATAACACCATTACCTATTTAAACTAACTGAATTTTAAGATTAATAAGAAATCTACATAGGTATTTGTTGCAATCCAACTATTTTTTTAAGAGAGAGGGACAGTGAGAGAGAGACACAGAGAAAGAGGGTGAGTGAGTGAGAATCAATTTTATTTCATTTTTTCCTGTGGCTTTTGTTGCTCAGACACTGTGTTGTATACGTGGTGCTGGGGTTCAAACCCATGTGCTTGTGCATGCCAAGCAAGCACTGTAACCACTTTAGCCACCATTCCAGCCTCCCCTAATCCAACCTTTATAAAAATTAGGAATCCATAGATTGATATGAATTATGTGGTACAATTAATAAGCTATAGGTACTTTAAGAACAAAACAACACACTTGCTTTGTATATATAAGATATATCCATGGGTGAATGGAAGCTTTCTACAATAAAGCATAGCATTAGCCATTTAAATGGGTGTGCAAAGTTTAAAAGCTGCTTGCTAGATTAAATTATGTAGGAGAGCAATTCTACAATGATTAGTGTCTGATTCACTAAATATCACCAGCACACTCAAAGTTTAAGAGGCATTATATACTTCTATTGTTTGACAGGCAATTAAATATAGATGTCATTCTGATTTACAAGAAGAAAGCAGGGGCCCTGGCATGTTGGTATAAGTTTTTTTCTTTAACTCTTAAAGCATTTATGTCCACTACAGCTCATTTCCTGTTTATCCTTTGAATTGGGTAGCCATTTATCTAGCATGGTTTTTAAATCTGACATAAATGGGTAGTACCATCAAAGGTTGCATGTATTTTCAGAAAATAGAATATAGAATATTAATTCTTCTGGGGGGTACTTTAGAACTATTTTTTTAATCTGTGTTCTCTATGGAGAGACCCATTTCATACTTTGTGCCTTTGATAGCAGTTGCCTTAAATGGGGTCACTCTGTATTTAGAACAAATGAGAGAGTGTTCCAGAAAACTCCTCAAGGAGTCCTACAGTCTTTTTACAAAATGATTTCAAATGGGCTATAATTATAACAATAAGAGCAATTGCCTAGAGTGTATAAGTCAATTTAGACTCTAAAAGCAGAACAATTCAAAATACGTTTATCTCACAAATTTATGCAATTAACATTTCTTTGTTCTCACCGTATTCTTAGAAACAACATTTTCAGGAGCTTATTTACAGTGCAGCTCACTTAACTGTTATTGCATTATTTACTTACTTTATAGATATAGATGAAAATATATAGACTGGGAAAAAACATGACTCTTGAATGCAGACTTTGGTTGGGCTGCTAAGTCTGCACCGAAATTCATGGGACTATGTGGGGAGATATTTGACCACTTAACAGTGCCATTTGTCAAAACTGGACCATGGTGTTCAGGATCCAGTCAGGAAACAAACAACACAGTAACTTGAGTAGGGAATATGTAATATGAAGAATAATGAATTAGCCAGAGCTGGTGGTGTCAACTTGTAATCTCAGGTACTGGGGAAACAGATGCAGGAGGATTCCAAGCTTGAGGCCAGCCTTAGCAACTCAGTGAGACCATGTCCCAAAATAAAAAGGGCTGGAGACTTAGCTCATTGGTACAGTGCCTCTGGGTTCCATCCACCAGTACCTAGCCACACCCCCCTTACCCACACACAAATAAAAACTCAAAAACAACACTGAATATATAATGGGGGGTTGAAATAGGAGAGACTGGGGGCTGGAGTGGTGGCTTGGCAGTTACAGCACTTACCTGGCATGCACTGAGACTAAGGGCAGTGCTGTGGCCCATTGGATGACAGTGAAGTCACTACAAAGCTGAGCCAGCAGAACTTGGAGGGAATATGCCTTCTACAGAGAGCAAGCAGAGGGCAGGGAAAGCTATGTGGTGTTCCAATGGAGCCTTCTGCTTCAAACCCCAGAAGTCCAGGGTCAGGTTCTTGTTTCTAGAGGAGTCAGGGCCAGAGAAGGCCTCTGCATGGTGTGCTGAGGATTTTTCCAGGACCAAGGAGTTCAGTGAGGCCACCTCTCCTTCATGCACAGTCTCCAACATACCCTCTACTGAGAATCTTAGCTTCTTGCTCATTGTGACAGGAAGTATAGATAAAGGGCTTGGGTACATTATTGCAGAGCAAGTGATGAAGAGTGTATATAGAGCTGAGACATGTTATAAATGCTAATAACTGGTATAGGGATAGTTCTTTAAGAAAATTGAATGAAATGCTACATATAAATATTTACATGGTTCTTCTTACGCGATGAATTCTTTGAATTGGACATATTGAGACAAGAGTCTTACAGTGGTTGTTAGGAATCAATAAAACCATATTTTCCCTTAGGTAGCATGGAGAGGACATCAGGTCCACGTTGAGGCAAGTACCAGAGAACTTTGTACATCATGGGTTGATCTCTGAGTATCTCAATGTTGTTCTCACATATTGCGTGTTGATTAATAACTTCTAACTAAATAGACTATCTCAGGTAGTAGCTCTTACCCCAAAACCTTAGTGATTACAATTAGCAACTTTTAGAAGACCCTGAAATCACTCCATTGGCCTTTTTATAAGATCAAATAGTACACAGTAAAAAATAATCCAGTATCTCAGTAAAGATACATTTTGTTAGTAAAGTGTGCCTGTAGGACTGCTGGTCAAGATGGCATGATTGTGGCTCACAATAAAAACAATTTTTAAATACATCTTTCAACGGCCAACTCTAATCCTTGTCAGTTTGTTTTCCTTTGTCTTTTTGCCAGGCCTGGATTTTCAGTAGGCCATCGAATGTTGAGGTGAAAAATCTCAGGGTTTGCTTTGGGGTAAAGGTAGGCCAATTCTTCATACCTTGTACCTTAATGATTTCATCTGATTGTTGTAGTAATTTCTGCTACTCCAAAGAAAGAATCATGGTACATTCCCTCCAACATGCAAATGATAATATTTTATTTTCATAAATCAGGAATGACCGTTAAAGGCAGCTAGCTTTGCCCTATAATTATTTCCAGGATAAAAAAAAGGAATTCAAAAGCCATGATTTGTGGAGATTTTATTAACATTTAACTAGCTTATAGTTTCAACCACATTAAAAAGTGAATATCCTCAGCGATTTAGTCACAATTTTCAGCTGTTTTAACTTGGGATACCCCAGAAGAGGCAGGTGAGATATTTTGTGGGACAGTATAAATGTCGTTTTCAGTGTTTAGGTGAATATTACATTACAATTCCTTTAAAATTTTTCTAGGCAAAAATTATTGCAGCCAGATCCTGCATAGAATGTTGGGAAATTCATTGACTGTTCTTTTAAAAAGTGTCCTTTGGGTCCTTAGCAGATAGCTGCTCAAGGGAATACCAAGTCAAGAAAGGTTGTTGCGCATGGGGATATATCTTAGGGCCATTGGAAATTCAGGGTGATTCTATTTTCAAGGGGCTTGGTAATCAGATATTGGTCCAGAAAGAACTATATCCTACTTTTTATGTTTCCTATCATGTGATAAAAACAGCTTTGTGTAATGGGGAAATTATATCCCCTCACAGGCATCGTATTGGTTTTCCAGGTTTGATGCCATTGCCTTGGTATCTGTCCATCTTCAGTACCAACAGCTGCTTTGTAAACCAGATCTTTAACCAGTCTGATGAAGTTCAGTGGATGCCTATAGCTATTTCTCTGTGTTTAAGTTTAAACAACAGGACCTCCATCAGAGGCTGTCTCCTCCTGCTGGGGTCCTTTGTATGTCAAAATTTGTGATTATTTCATTCTTTTGAACTATTATTTGTGCTACTGCTGTTGGGTTGTCCCTTCAGCACTGAAGTTATTCTCTACATCAAAACCAGGGTTTGCAACCTAGCTGGGGAAAAGACCACAAACGTTTGTGTAATTTTCTAACATTTCTTATCTCTAATTTGAAAGTTGTTAGCATTATGTATTCAGTGTATCTGCTTTGCTTCTGAACTTGTTAAATTTATTTTTTATTTTTATTTGATAAACATGGTCTTACAATTAGGGGGGATTCATCGTCAAACAATCAAGAATAAAGTGTAATGATAGAACAAGCCAAGTGCTTCTGAACTTGTTAAAACCCAGTAAGAGGAAAATACAAATTACTGATAGTTGTCAAGATAAATCATTGTGTTTAATTCCATATAATGAGTTTTCTGTTCCCAGAAGATTTAGTTGAGACCAGAAGTGTTAGAAGTGTTACTGAAATCGGTGAGCTAATTTCACCCTCAAGATGGGAACCCAAGGACTAAAATGTCTAGAATGCTGGGAGAGGCCATTTACAACAGTTCTGAGTTCCCTGACTCTACGCCATGGAATATTTAACAGCACTCTGGAAGGAGACATTGAAAGAATACTCATCCGGTTTTCAGGTACAGGCTGAGTGTCCCTTTTCAAAAATGCTTGGGATCAGAAATGTTTTGGATTTTTAAAAATTTGAAATATCCACATATACATAATGAGATGCTAAGGGGATGGGACCCAAGTCTGAACACAGAGGTCATTTATGTTTCAAATGTACCCCAAACCCCCACGCTGAAGATAAACTTTGCGCAATATTTTTAGTGCACCTTCATTTTGAATGTGACCCATCGCATGAAGTCAGATGTGGTATTTTCCACTTGTGCTGTCATATTGGTACTCAAAAAATTTAGGGCAATTTTAGATTTTCTGATTTGGATTGCTCTATGTGTAATGTTAACTTAGGTAGAGTGGCTAATACCTGAACAACACAGTGAGGATTCTGAAAGCTTTCAATAGGCTGTGATGTTGCACTAAAAATGAGACAGGATTGAGGGGGATAAGTGGACACTCCTGTATTTCAATTAAGAAAATCACCTCATTACACAAGAGGAGAAATAACTCATTGGCAAGGGTGGATGGGTTTGAGCCTCCAAGTAGCTCAGAATGGCCAGCAATTCTGTCTGGGCTGTTGAAAGAGCAGAGGTCAAGGGAAGGAGCCAGTTGAATTCTGGGTCTAGCACTGAGTGCCTTTCTTCTGGATGACTATTCAGAGAGCAGCTTCCATGCTACTGAGGAGTCTGAAACTCAGTAAGCATGAGGCATTTAAAGGCAGCAAAGCATGTTTTGCTTGAAGAAGTAAAGACTTAAAGCATGAGAACTCTTTTCAGATGATCATATTTCCTGAGCAAGAACTGAGATTTTTACTATTTCCTTTGGAGTGGAACTAAGATAAATGAGTTTCCATCTCAAGATGGGAATTTGGGCCATTTTTAGGGGAATTTTCTACATGGGACATACACTTTACAAAATTCTGGGTGTCTCGCCTCTTCAGAGACTGGCTGCATGTCCAGGAGGGTGTAGAATTGACTTGAGCATTTGGATGGAAGTCAGATCAGGTGATCCACAACATCTGTTTTCTATCTTATTTATCTTCTTGCTACGCAGGATCTTGATTCTTGTTGGCAAGCACTTATGATTAATATTTTTGAATTAATATAATTAACATTAAATACTGTTAACAGGTTACATAATAATACCTACTATGCATTATACGATGTTCAGCAGAATTTTTATAGTCATTAATATGGTTGATATAAGTGCTCATGCTCCCCATGTGAAACAGTCGTGAAAAGATAAGAAGCTATAATAATTCAAAGTAAAAGACATTTAAGAGGATGTGAGGTAAAATCCTCAGTGTGCTGAAAGCTGTTGTTTGCTGAAAGAGATAAACTGCTATACATTCTGCTATTATTTTTTGTTTCCTTATTTAAATGGCTTCATTCCTAGTAGCAGAATTAAGCAGATGTTTACCACATGTTTAGACTTGAAATTATTTTTGCCTTTAAAACTTACATGGACTATAATGTAAATTTACAATGTCTTTTTAATTTTGAAACCCCAAGTCTCCAAAATATTAAAGCAAAAGTTATTTTTATTTTAGATTTTTAGAATAAGCATTTGAAAAGTGTTTTGCATTTTTTTCATAGTTCGTACATGCATCTTGTCTTCTATCATTGTGCCAGTATTGTGGTGAAAACATTGCTTGATCTTTCTTCTTTTTGGATGTATGATACTTTTATTGCTCAAGGTAGTTCTATTAAGGTTTTGAGTGCAGAATGTTTGTTTGAAATTCCTATACATCTGGAAATTTTGAATTATAAATTTGGTTAGATCTTGCTTTCAGTTATCTTCTCTTGATGTTAGATTCCTTTTGGAGAGTACCATAATTTATTAGTATAGGCAAATCATGGTTAATACTCAGCAGTACTTGGCAAGAATACAATAATGGCGAGAGCCACAGAATCCTGAGGTAAAAGGCCAAATCAGATTTAGTTTGTCATTAAGTAGGTGTAATCATCACAGCTCATTTCAGAGGTCTGGTTGTCATTAACATTAGTTTTCATTCTTTCACATTTTAGCTGGTTGCCTCTTTGATGAGGCACATGGCACATGTGGATGTAGTCAAGCTGATGGTGATGACTTCAATTGGGAGCAAGTGGACACCTTGACCCAACCAACTTCTGATCCATGGATACCATCAGGTTTGCTTTTAGTGTAAAACTTTCCTTTTTAAAGAAAAGGGAGCCCAAGAGTCTTAAGCATATTCAGTGTTCACTACTTAGTATTGAATGATGGAGGGTGTTTGAGTATGGGTGTCAATGGCTGAATTACCTAGTGGGGATGGTATAATTACAAGAGTTTTCACTTTATATCTCCTCCCCCTTAGAGTCCAATTATAGTTTATTTCCTTTATCTTTAGGTACACCTTAGCTAGATTAATGGGCCTTACCCAACTGATCATTTCCCAAGCAGGAGATATGGGAGATAGATGGATGTTTCCTCTGGAAAATGTATCTCATGGATAAAATTTTACTGGGAGAATCCAAATAACAAAGTCTCTTGTCTGTCACAGATAGGAGACCTTGAAGGTGACTTAACATTTCTCAGCCTCAGGGGCTCAGTTTACACCTGGGAGATCTGAGAGGATGCCCCCCTCCCCATCTTGAAAGCATTCAGAAAATCAAAGTCTGTGGATGTTTTCCCCATTGTGGAAGTACTGAGTCACTTTTCTGCTGAGGGAAAGACATTTCTTTCACTGAACATCAGCCAGAATTCTACTTGTGTTTTGGAGAGAAGGGTTGGAAGATGGTGATCGGTAATCTCTGGTCATATTGCAGCCTGACCATTTTGCTGGATCCCCTTTTCAGGCTGTGACCTTGGATATCCCTTTTAAAAGTTCAAGTTTGCAGATTCATTATTCAGATGGAATGATGAGCATGCCAGATTCAGGACTGAAACTAGTAAAAAATGTTATTGTGACTTGAATTTCAGATAAAACACTCTCTTTGTACTTTCTAATGAATATTAAGGTTTTCATTAATGCACCTACATGCAGCGAAAATTCCATTTACCAAGTCATCTTGTAAAGGTGGATCTTGAAACATGAGGTAGAGTCTGATGTTGTTCTAAGCTTTAGGAATTGCCATGCTCACCATGTTCCTGCCAGCCTTCCTTTGGTTACCTCCTTATAAGTACCAAGAAAGGAGCACTGAGTTCTTTAGTACTGTGGCTTTGATAGGTCTCAGAACCTCTCCAGCTGTTGGCAGGCTCCCTGCAGCTCATATTCTCCTTCTCTATCTCTTGTTTTCTACTATGTGTCCTTATGGAAGTGACTGTAGTTTCCCCAACTCTAGTTCCCGCTTCTATTCTTATCAGTGATGGGAAGAGGGGGACACAGCTGTGCTTTTTCTATGGCATTTAGCCTCTGGGACAGGTTTCTTACCCTGAAGGCCTTTGGGTCTTGACTTGCCCTTTTGGAAGTGTTCTTTCTGTGTCCAGAGAGGCTGGTGCAGCTGAGGTTCAGTCCTGGTAGATTACCCTACGCAATACACCCACAGTTGCTTTGTTAACTTCTCATTTGATCAAAATTTATACTTTTTTTCTTTCATTGGAACCCAGGGCCCTGTATAGGTGAGGCAAGGGTTCTACCACTGAGCTACACTCCCAGCCCCCAGGTCTGTAATTTTTCACCTTAGGTAGTTGATTTCATTATTGTGCCCCTTTAGATCAAAGCCTGATTTGGACAAATAACTGTACAAAGAAGCCAAACATTGCAGAATCTTCTTTAGCCTCTGCTGAAATTCTGTTTGTATCACAAAATAACAGACCTCCATTGATAAAAGCAGTGGAATCTTTTCTTGGCTCCTATCTTGTCTATTTCTTCTTTCTGATTTCCCCTATTAGCATCTCAGAATAAAGAGTCCACTCTATAAATTTAAAAAGATCAAGTTCCTAGCAGTATCCATAACAAGTGGTCATAAAGACCAAAGGCCAAGTGCATCCCAGAACACCCAGTAGGTTGTAGAAGGAACAAAGGGAAAGGGACTTTGCAAATATTTGATGTTGGATGGGTTTTGTGCCTTGGAACCATGAAGTGGGGGCATTAAAATGTTCAGTTTGATTTATTTTTGTTGATCAGTAGAATAACTAGTGGTTAATATTAACCCTTTGCAGCATAAGGTGTCTGAGTGTTATCTCTTCTAATACTTTCATCAAGTTATCTGATTTCTAGTAGTTATAAAATGTTTGTTTCAGATTCCAACTCCCCAAACAAGGTGCAGCTCATTGCCAGGTTATGTGGATAGTTTGGATGTCAGAGTGTCAATGAGGGAGGGAAGCACTAGTACTGTTTCTACTCCTTTGCCTGTGCTTACTTGCATGTGTGCAAGGGAAATTTCTGATAATCAGTAGTGGTTCCCTCAGATTTAATTTTTGCCATAAAATAGAATTGCAAATGTTGGCTTTCTCTTTCTACTATTCATTAAACAAATTTTAATCACTGTAATTTTTTGAGCTCTAGTATATGATAACTACTATTGGAGAT